>OY992887.1:56064638-56312138 GCA_963921405.1 Cepaea hortensis
CCGCGTTTGGTCACTCGGTAAGACGTGGGGATTTTTTTCTGTCGGGGGTAATAAGAAAATCCTAACCTGCACAATTCGCGGCTACTGCACTAGCCAGGCAGCCTTAATTTCTCAGGCTCAAAGACCCCTCTGCCATACACCGCAAGGCAGTAAATGACAGTTTATACCCCTCCATTATTGTTCTCTCCAAACTTTCGTGACGTTTCAAGTGACGAAAATATTTAAATTTTCTTTGTTTTATCATCTTTAATAGCCAACCTTCTTCAATATTCAGCTCTTGAAGTATGGATGCATTTGTTCTAGTAGAAATACGTGTGTATAATTATAAAATTATAATTATATCATAATACTTTGTAACACTTTATACACGACAGATGTAATTGTAGCAGAGCCAAAATCAAAGGGCTTAAGCTGAGTGAGTCTAAATAACAGGAAAACAAGAAGTAATGATTATTTCCAAGAAAAATGTCTTCCCAAATGCAACATCAAAGTGCATGGAACCAATCTTAAACAAGACTGTGTATTTAAGTATTTGAGTACTTTAATAACAGCAGATGGAAGATATATTTTTTTTTCCCATATCCTTTACAGGACATCGCTGTCAACACCAGCATCTTTCAGCTGTATGTTGATTTCTTGGCAAGATTACACTCAGTAGTTTGCCATTGCTTTCTGAGCGGCCGGCTCACATACCCCGTAAGTTACTGATGTGATTCGAACCACTGCTGATTCTCACCGTCATCACGTTACCGACGAGAGTATACAAGATTACGGAGAAAAGTCATAACCTCTAAGCCACGAAGCCGGTGGAAGATATATTAAAGAAGTTAAATGTAGAATAGCCCAAGAATATTCTCTGCAATCTATTTTTGACATTCAAGGTGAGGAAATAAGAGTTCTTAATGAGCTTTGTTGAGACAGTTCTGAAATATGGAAGCAAAAATTTCAAATCATGGCCAATTAGCAGACAAGTGTGTAATTATGTGGAAGCTGCGGAGATGTGGTTTTATAGAAGAATGATGAGAACACAGTGGATGGATAGAAAGAGTTAATGAAGATATCTTAAAAGAAATTAACTCACAAAGAGAACTAGTTACTGTCTTTAGAAGATTGATTGATTGATTGATTGATTTAGGAACCGACATCACAGCATTCAGGGCATTCCCATAAGCGCTCCGTCCCCATCCTCAGAAGCCAACGAAGAGTTCCAACCCCAATAGTACCAGTAGTAATCTGATTATATGTCCGTCTTGCCTTTCCTCTAAGCGCCGAGCATCGCCAGATCCCCTCGTCACTCCACGCTGTCACATTCTTGCCAGACTATGGTGATCCATTTGCTCCTCCGAGGTGTACATGTGCTCCCACAAGGCCACAACCATGTCTGCCTTATCATGCATCAATACTCCACCAAGTTTTGTAGAGCCAGCCAATCTGTCTGCCTGTTCATTCCCCAGCACACCAGCTTTAGAAGAAAACAGTCCATATTCTTTGGGCATGTCATGAGAAAGGAAAACCTGCAGTATGTCACTGCAATGGGAAAGCTGTCGGGAAGGAGAGTTAGGGGAGACCAAGAGAGAAGTTACTGGACAGTTTGATAACATGGCATGGAAGAACTTCAGTATCAGGAATAATTGGCTGTGCATGATACATAGGGCTGTGGACAGATGTGATCACCAACACAACACAGCATGGGCTATCAGAAGATTGGCAGTTCAGTACATGAAACAGAGAGCTGTGGACAGACGTGATCACCAACACAACACAGTATGGACTGTCAGAAGCAGAAGAAGAAGCAGACTATAGTATAACTGTACATGATAAGCTACTAGAGAACGCAGGACTATCAGAAGACTATAACTGTACAAGATAAACTACAGGTGAATGGAGGATAGAAGTCCAAAGAGGATCTCAAGAGATGGACTAGCAGAAGATTATCTGAGTGCATTATGAAGCCTTAGAACATCTTAACTTAAATGTGGAGATGACACTAGATGATGATGAACAGTACAACTATTGTAGTATGAAAACTATCACATTTTAAGTTCATCATTTATGAAACTTTCTGGCTGGAAAGCAGGGGCTGCAAAGAAAACAATGCCACTTTATTTCCTCTCAGTCTTCACGATAATTTGGTGCATCATCACTATCCAGGATGGCCAGTAATTTGCATAATTTTCTCTCCATACTAGTCTTTCAAAATTTCTTTTTGTCATAAGCCAAACGTCCTGTCTCTGTTGCTGCCATATGTAAACTATCATATCTTGAATCTATCCACATTTTGTCATGAGCCAGACGTCCTGCCTCTGTTGCTGTCATGTGTAAACTATCTATCATATCTTGAATCTATCCACATTTTGTCATGAGCCAGACGTCCGGCCTCTGTTTCTGTCATATGTAAACTATCTATCATATCTTGAATCTATCCACATTTTGTAATGAGCCAGACGTCCTGCCTCTGTTGCTGTCATGTGTAAAACTATCTACCATATTTTGAATCTATCTACATTTTGTCATAAGCTAGACGTCCTGCCTCTGTTGCTACCATATGTAAACTATAATATCTTGAATCTATCCACATTTTGTCATGAGCCTCTGTTGCTGATGTCATGTATAAACTATCTATCATATCTTGAATCTATCTACATTTTGTCATGAGCCAGATGTCCTGCCTCTGTTGCTGATGTCATGTGTAAACTATCTATCATATCTTGAATCTATCCACATTTTGTCATAAGCCAAACGTCCTGTCTCTGTTGCTGCCATATGTAAACTATCATATCTTGAATCTATCCACATTTTATCATGAGCCAGACGTCCTGCCTCTGTTGCTGTCATGTGTAAACTATCTATCATATCTTGAATCTATCCACATTTTATCATGAGCCAGACGTCCTGCCTCTGTTGCTGTCATGTGTAAACTATCTATCATATCTTGAATCTATCCACATTTTATCATGAGCCAGATGCCCTGCCTCTGTTGCTGTCATGTGTAAACTATCTACCATATCTGGAATCTATCTACAATTCGGTCCTACTCTTCCTCACCTCCAAAGTACACATCCCCTTTTAATTATCTTTCCTAGACTTTAATATTTTTTGTTGTTCTTCTTCTTCTTTCGTTCGCTTGAAATATGTCTATATCTGCAATGTCGTCTCTTGCATGAATTGAACTGTTTTTTTCAGTTCACACAGTGGTCCATAGAGTTTATCTTCCACTGTCGTCTCTCTAGGCCAGAAGGTTTGCCTAGATATGTTATATTTTGGGCAGTCTTGGAGTATGTGCTCTGCTGTCTGCGACGCCAATCCACATGTGCACATGGCTGTTTCACCAATCTTGAATTTTGTATACATGTGGTTGCGTAATCTATTGTGTCCTGTTCTGAGGCGCAGAATAATTACTTGTTCTGGTCTGTCCATAATGTGGTAGTCATCTTGAGCAGGTTTTGGTGGCTTTCTGACTGATTTGATCATTCTTTTCTTTTGGTGGTATGTAACGGGCACATCAGGCTGTTCCTCTTTGGCTCCTTCCTTAGCCAATTGATCAGCTCTGTCGTTTCCGGGTACTCCACAGTGGGATGGTATCCACTGTATGGTGACTTTATGCTGACTGCTAAGTTCAGAAAGTAGTGTCCTTAGTACTGGCAATTTCCCAGAGAGGAGCGCCTCGAGTACTGATTTTGCATCTGTTAGTAGCACCACAGGTTGTGTACCATTGCTGTTATTTAGTAATTTCTCTGTTGCTATCTTGATTGCCTCAATTTCGGCATCATAGTTATGGCAGTACTTTCCTGTCGGTACTCTGGCTGTGTCCCTAGTATTATTTGGGTATTCTATGTACACTCCCGCTCCTCCATTTCGAACAGCATTTTGTGCTGACCCATCTGTGTAGACTCGGATCCAGAGGTCCTGTGGGTATTCTTCATCAAGGAAGCTGAGAGTGGCTGTTCTGCGCTGCACACTGTTCTGTTCTTCCTTGTCAAATATTCCTCTCACTTTTGTCTGGATTTGTAACGATAGTCTATGCTCATCTTTCCATGGAGTTCGCTCTGGAATAGTTGTTAGGGGGATACCAACTGTGGGCAGATCAGTGGTTTCTCTGCAGAGTCGTTTGGCCTGGTGGATAAAACTACTTCTTTTCAACCGCCCCATAGCTAGGTTTTCAAATCTGTTCTTCATAGGGTGGCCTGGCAAGCTGAGGAACTTTTCTGCTTGTATTAGCGTTTTCGTATCTCTGCGCTCACTCAGTGCCTGTGTCCTCCCCATCTTCTCCATTTCCACTATAGGGGTTGATCTCATCCCTCCTGTGGTGACTCTAAGTGCTTGATTTTGCACCTTGTCCAGCTCTTGTAGTGTGGTATTTGATGCTGAACACCACGCAGTTGACCCATATTCCAGGTGTGGTCGTATGCTCTGTTGGTAAACTTTGCTAAGTATTTTCGTACTGGCTCCCCATGTGGTTCCACTTAGCTTTCTCAGGATGGCTATTTTCCTTCTGGCTTTTGCTACTGCTTTGTTGATGTGCTTTCTCCATGTCAGCTTGCCATCAAATGTTACTCCAAGGTATGTTGGTTCTTTATCTTCTCTTAGGGGTGTTCCATTTATCTGGATGATCCCTGCCTTTTGTTTTGGAGAGAGGGTAAATAGGGTGGTGCTGCACTTGTCAGTGTTTATGCTGACACACCATCTATTTGCCCATGCAGCAAATGTATCTACAGCTCTTTGTAGCAATCTGGTGGCCACTGATGCATATTCATTTGTGCTCCATAGAACCAGGTCATCGGCGTACATTGCCGCTTTAATTCCATGCGGTAGGTGAGCAACAAGATCATTGATGAAGATTAGAAAAAGTGTGGGGGACAAGACTCCGCCCTGGGGGACACCGTGACGCAGTAGTACTTTCTTGCTCTTGAGTCCGTCTATCTGTACTCGGGCTCTTCTGTTGTGCAAGTATGCTTTCACCCATTTGTACATTCTTCCATTGACTTTGCAGTTTCTCAGTTTCTTCATCAGACCTTCTTTCCAGACTTTGTCAAAGGCTTTCTTCAGATCTATCCATGCCGCAAGCACCAGCTTCTTCTCTTGGAATGCATCCTCAATTTCTTGAGAGAGGTAGGTTGTCTGATCTTCCGAAGAGTAGCACTGCCTAAAGCCAGCCTGCTGTGGCACAAGGATGTTTTTACTTTCAATGTACCACTGCAGTCTGTGATTGATGATGCGCTCCAGTGTTTTGCAGAGACAGCTGGTGAGGCTAATTGGTCTGTAGCTAGAGGCAATGGAACCATCTTTCCCTGATTTTAGGAGGGGTATCATGATTGCTTCTCTCCAGGCTTGTGGAACACTGCCTAAGGTCCAGCTGTTATTGAAGATCTGCAACAGCTTTGTTTTGGCCTCTGTTCCTAGGTTCCTGATCATTTCATTGGAGATACCATCAGCTCCTGGTGACTTTCTCATTTTCAGTTTTGATATGGCTAGCTCCAGTTCGCTGATTGTGATGGGTGCCTCCAGAACCTCATGTACTATTTCCTTCTGTCCTGTATGTTGTCGTTTCTCTCGAATCTCTTGTTGTTTCTCTGGACTAATTTTGATATTGCTATCTTGTGCGAACGAGTCCGCAAAATGGTCAGCTGCTTGCTTTCTTGTTAAGATTTTTCCATCTTTATGTAGTGCAATTTTTGAGTTTCTCCCTGTGCCCTCGTCATTAAGCTGTTTTATTAGCTTCCTCAATTTCCTTGTGTCTCTTTCAAAGTTCAGAGACTCCGTTTTCTCCTGCCAGCTTTTCCGTCTAGCCTGCAGCTTGGCCCTTTGAAATTTGGCTTTTGCATGTTGGAATTTATTGTGGTGCTCTTGGCTGGGTGTGGCCTCTGCTTGCTTTCTACACACTTCAACATCATTATGCAACTGTTCCAGTTCACTACTCCAGTAGGGTTTATATTGTTTACGGGCTCCTCTTGGTACTGTTTCTCGCGCTGCCTGTAGTATGCATTTCCCAAACTCTTCAACTGCTTTATTTATGTCTTTCTCAGTGTTCAGGTTTCTAACCAGTATGCTGGTGCGATGCTTGTACATTGCCCAGTCTGCTTTCTTGTAGTTCCACCTCGAGAGGGTGCTGCTTTCACTTACAAGCTCATTTTCTACGGTTAGAAAGACTGGCCGATGGTCACTGCCACCAAGTTGTTTCCCAACAGTTCGTGTAATGTTCCACTCCAGGTCTGGTGAATGAAAAGCCAGGTCAGGTGTAGATGTAGAGTGCCATGATCTCGAGTAGAAAGTATGTGGGTCGGACGGCTTGTTAATCAACATGAATCTATTCTCATCCTGCCAGTCTTCCAGTCTCTCTCCTCTCTGGTCCATGTGATCATAGCCCCAGCTCTGCGAGTGGCTGTTGAAATCGCCACACACAATCATTTTTTCTTTTAGTGGTAGAGTGTCCAGTGCCTGTGGGCGGTCACTTGGACAGTAGTAATTGATCAGATGTAGATCTGTATTACCTGTCTTAAGTTTAAGTGTCTGATACTCAGCCCCTTCCATGTAGACTTTGATTTGGGAAGCCATGATGTTATTTCTTACAAGGGTCAGTATCCCACCTTTTCGCCTGTTCTTTCGGTCAGATCGGTAACACTGGTAGCCTCTGATTTTGAAGGCTATATTTTCATTGAGGTGAGTTTCTTGCAAGCAACATATGCTTACTTTTTCTTGGTCCAAGATTTTTTCTAATTCTATTTTTTTGTTGCTGACTCCCTCCGCATTCCAGTGCATTATTTTAAGTCTTCGTTTAGTATGGCCAGTCGTCCTATTCTCCTGTCCCCTGGCTCCACAGGACATCTGAGAAGGACCTCCAGTAGTTGGGGTTGGACCCTTTCGAGACATAGGGCCCGGCACTGCACCTGCCTGGGGGTCCAAAGCAGGGCGAGCACCATAACGATTAGCAGTAGTCGACATATTCCATTTTGCGTGATTGCGTGGCATCCTGATTTCTGTGGTGCGCCTCTTGGCTGGTTGCCTCCGTCTTCAGCACCTTTCTTTGCTAGAGCAGACTGTGGTCTCACTCGAGTGTAGATGTGTACGCGCGCACACACCTGTCTGCGCATGCATGTACGTGCATACACATCTAGAGCATATTGGTTATTTTCCGGCGCCAGAGACTCGCCGTCGCCCCTTCTCCTGTTAGTTTAAACAGGTCCGCCACGTGAAGGCCAGGAGTTGGACTTTTGCTGCATAGGTTATGTATTCACGAGCCATTGAGGTATTTGAGCAATGTTGGGCGCTCACCCCAACACCGCGCCTCGGCTACATACAGCAACATTTGGAACCCATTTTTTGTTGTAAAGTTAGTTGCATGTCCTTTACAAGACATTGCAATCAACCCCAGCATTTATTTTTATTTGGCTTTTTGTGATTTACTAGATAATTTTACATTCAGTAGTTTGCCATTGCTTTCTGAACAGCCAATATCTCATACCATGGAAATAAGTGTAAATCTGTCTGCTTTCAAATCACCGCGACTGATTTTGAACCCCAGACTTGGTATGTCTGGGAATTATGAAACTGCATGTCTCACTGTCCCCTAAGCTACAGGCTCATGTTGTTTTTTTTCATGCTCAGAATATTCCATTAAAAAAAAAATTATGTGTTTTTCTTAATAACCAATCTTTCTCAATATTAAGCTTTCGTTGGACGGATCTGTTTATTTCTCTTCAGTGAATTTTTGATACTCTTCTGTAACATTTATATTCAAAACACAGATATGTGCTTTTCAACTAATTTGTTAAGTATCAGGGAGTCTCCATGGCAAAGTGGTTATGCTGCTTGCCTGCACTCTAAAGGTTGTGGATTCAATTCCAGGCTACAACATTCAGTTCACAAATGCAATTTTCTCAGAGATTCCTGGGTTCATCATTGGAGCTACAGAGTTTGTGTTATGTGCGAGCTTTTGGCAGGTTCTGACTTGTTCTCACTGTTCCAGTCTGGGACTGACTGGGATTATGCCAAGGCTGGTGGTAATGTTTCCCTCACAGACATTAGGCATTTTATTGTCAGTAGATTCCATGCAGATTCCCAGAGGGAGCTTGGGTTTTATAAACTCTAACAATTCATGTTTAGTGTATTTTATAATAAACCTGGTTATTTAATTAAAATATAACCATATTTCATGAGTCAGATACATATATTGCATTGCCTGAATTGTATTTACAATTTATACTCCATGGCTCTTTTGTGATCACTGTTGTGTATTTTCTTACTGAATTTTAGGTTCTGGATGTAAGAGATGTGACAGTGGAGAAGGTCACATTACCTAGTAGTGGAAAAGACTGTCAGTTTGAAATTACCAATCCACAGAATGTGACATTCGGGCAAAAGTTGACAATCAAACTGGACCCTATTGCAGAGAAAAGGTAGTGTTGTCAAAGTTACTATGCTAATGTTGTTCAGATGTTTAGTATGGCTTCATGCAGGGTTCTGTTTTTGAGGCTTCTATGTCTGGTTGTGTGTGTTCTCTTACATATTATATTGCCCATGTTTAAGGGGTTTAATGGTAAGATGAATTGTTTCATTGCACTGGGTTGGTCTCTTTCCACAGAGCAGCCTGCAGAAAGCATCGTCTAGAGCAGGGGTGTCAAACTCAATCGCTCAGCAGGCCAAAATTCAAATCACATGTAAGGTTGCAGGCCGGACAGGATAAACATTCAATAAGCTGAAAATTAAACCTTTTTTAAACAATATGATATCTGATAAAGTTGATGGTTTGTGTTACTATGCTCATTACATCTTCCATGTTGAGGACTTCACCACACAGCGATCCTTGGTGTATGATGCAGTGATATGCTATCAATTCACCAGTACAGTTCTCCTGCATCTTTAACCGCATCCTTCCAACTAGTCCACTTTTTTCGCCACACATCGCTGGTGCTTCATCTGTTGTTGGTCCAACGAATTTGTCCCAAGGCAGGTTCATGTAGATTAAACTTTGACATACGTTGTCAAAAATCTCTTTTCCTGTCATTGTCCCATGCATGGATTTCATGTCCAATATTTCTTATGTAACATTCAAACTGGAGTCCACTCCACAGATGAAGATGGCGAGCGGTGCAGTGTCAGTCATGTCATTACTTTCATTGACAGGAAGGGAGAATGCAACAAAGTCTTTGCCTTTTTTGATCAGCTGTGTTTTCACATCAATGGCCATCTCACAAACCCGATCAACAACCGTATTTCTACTAAGGCTTGCCTTTGCAAACATCTGCTTTTTGTCTGAACACAAGACGTCACACACTTTCATCATGCAGCACTTCAGAAACTCTCCTTCTGTAAATGGTCGGCCTGATTTTGCGATCTCATCTGACACAATTAAACTTGCTTTGACTGCAGCATCAGTTTGTGATTTTGATTTGGTGAAAAACATCTGTTGTGATGTTAGATGCCTCTTCAATTCTTCTACATTCTGTAGCTTCTGCTCTGCATTCAAGCTGTTTAACCCTTTGCAGGGCAGACGCTTGTCCATTTTTTAGCCCTGATCGGGCAAGATTTTTTCAGGTTCGGTAAAACTTTGGGTTGCATTAGTAAAAACATCACAAATAAGGTGTTAGTCAACCGATTTTAGTTAAATAAACAACACAATGAAGGGAAAAGCATGCAGAATATGTTACTCATGTGATTTTTGCCGGTTATCCATACATGAGCACAATTATTTACGACACGCAGTTATTGTTTGTGATTTTCAGTCATCTATACGGCAATTTACAAACACATTTTCAGAATCATAATCACTTTCTTTTAAGTCCGAGTCACGACTGCTAATGCAAAGTAACGCTTTTCACTGATATCTAGCTCCAATTAGTAGTCAACTTCATGACCTTTAATGAGACTTAAATTGAACCTAGCAAAATCTCGGCTATCACTTGAAGAATCACCGAAATCGATTTTGAAAAACTAAGCGTAAAAACCCCGAAAATTATCCCCCCAAAAAGTCCGTTCAAATTCATAGTAGGCGCTTGCAAATGGCGGCCACGTTGTCAAGCTATCGGCGAAAGCGAAAGTAGCCGTCGGAAGTATCGGAAAGCCGAGAGATCGCGTTTTTACATGCATAATAGTATCAGGCGCGTTTGGGCGATCTGCCCGTTTAAGCGATTGGACGGAAATGGATGTTCCACCCTGTAAAGGGTTAACTTGTCTTGATGTTTAGTCTCGTAGTGCCGTCTCAGATTATATTCTTTGATCACAGCCACATTATCTCCACAAATTAGACACATAGATTTACCTCCAATATCAGTAAACATATATTCAGCCTTCCAGCGGCTTTAAAAGGCTCTGTTTTCAGAATCAACTTTTCTCTTGGCCATTTTAAAGGCTAGCTTTGATTTTAAAAGATTGTGCATCTACCGACAGACGCTTGATTGATATCAGGTTAGCCATAGTGGGAAAAGGTGATGTAATATCCGGGCATTACACTACTTTCATTTTTTTTATGTGCCAATCTAAAATTAGCATCTGAACGTTTCTAAGTAACTATAACGACGAACTCTAATTCACTACACAACTTTTATTTTTGCTTATTCTGATCACATTTGCCCACATTGTCAAAGAACATTTCGAGCCAAAATAGGCCTTATCAGCTGTCTTAGAACCCACGGCTCCATACCTTCAACCCCACTGGATGAAATGAATGGTCATCATCATTCTTGATGGACAAACAACAGATCAAGTTTCCATGTTTCTTGACAGTCGAAGCTTGTATTATAATATCTTTTAAAATCTTGTTTTCGTGACTTTTACTTGAGACTAACTATTACATGAATTCTTTCTATCTCATTTAAGTGTAATTGGCTATTCATCATATGTACCAATCAGTGTGCCTTGTGTGATTGTAATTTTTTGTTTCGATCAGTGTGCCTTGTGTGATTGTAATTTTTTGTTTAGTCAGACCATACTGTAGAAGTCTGGCAATGTATTTGTTTTAGAACAGAACAGTGATTCTCAACCGGTGGGGAATTCCCACTGTTTTAGAAGGTGAATATATGTGACCCCTGTGGAAATAATACACTTGCAATTGTGTAACACAGAATTGTGCACAGAAACATAGATAGAGCCTTGTATCCCATAAAGATGCCAGCTGACATTGTAATAGTAAACTGCATTTTCTCACAGCTATAAAGGATTGAAAAATATAGATAGTCCATCAACATGAAAGAGATCTTGTTTGTTTTGTCTCCATGGTTTTCAGTTTCACCATCAGCATTAAATACAGAACTTCCCCAACAGCTTCAGCTCTGCAGTGGCTGCGTCCAGAGCAAACAGCTGGAAAGAGACATCCATACCTCTACAGTCAGTGTGAGGTAAGCATTTATTCTCTGTGCCTGTGTTATTAACCAGGATTTGATGTTTTAACTTCAAAAGGATGTTTTAATTTTTACATCTGTGTTTTTAACCTGGTTTTTATGTTTTAACTTCTAAAGGATGTATTTTATTTCCTACACTCTAGTTATTAAACTTCTAAAGGATTTATTTTATTTTATAAACTTTTTTTATCAATCTAGATTTGATGTTTTAACTTCAGCATTAGGATATATTTTATTTTCTCTGGCTGTAGACCTAAAGAAAACCAATAATTAGATGAAAGAGTTCTGTCTTTATTATACTACACAAACTCAGTGCAATCCTGTCAATATATTTGGTTCAAAATGAAAATGGTCTTGAACTTTCCCTCATATTGAACAGCAAATATGGACCACAAGCCATCACATAGGGCTATGTTAGAGATAATAATTACATAAAGAATTATCTTACACACTGTATGTGCATTGGGCATATGGTGCCAAACCCATATTTTTATAGACCATTTGGCACTGGGTGGGTGATGAGATCAGTATCACGCTAGCTGTCTTCACTTTCCAAGAACTTTCTATTACCCATTTCAGGCGTTGTCTGACTAGGAACCTAGATCAATTTGTTAAGACCTGCCCAGATACGGGTTTGAACCAATGATTAATGGGCCAGCTGATGAGCATATAGGTACTATGCTAGCGTGGCTTCAGGATTAAAGATAACAGATTGCTGTAAATATTGTAATATATTAGTTTTTCTTGTGTATTATATTTTCAGGCAATTCATGCAAGAAGTTTATTCCCATGTCAGGACACACCAGCTGTGAAGTTCACATACACAGCTCAGGTAATTTGAATGTCACATGTGTATGCAATTTTGGAAGCTCAGTTGGTAATTTTGATAAGGAAAATAACAAATAGTGTGCTTCAAGTTTGTGCCTTGAGGAATTAGCAGTTAGTAGGTCCCACGAGGCAGACCAATTTGCATTGGTTTTTTATGAAATGGAATGGGTGCTGGCCATTCAGAAAGCAATGGCAAACTACTGAATGTAAACTTGCCCAGGAATCATGAACAGCCAAAAAATGCTGAGGTTGACTGCTATGTACCGTAGAGGGTATGCAACTAACAGAAAGTTACAAGAGAGATTGAGAAATGTCACCATAGTCTCATAATCCGAGGAAGGGAAATCTCCAACTGCACCACCATGTGGTAGAGGATGGGAAGCGCACTATGGTGTGGCAAACGCAGCTCAAAGGACTGAGTATCCACTGAATTGACATCTCTGGGGTATCCTTTGCTTTTGTAACTTTTACACCAGTGAATCCACATCATTGTCCAGAATGAGAGACTTGGGAGTAAGAATTGGCACTGCCAGACATAAGAGGCACACAGGGAGAACGAGTGACCTCGTCGTCCAACACAGAACTGGTATTATTAGCCACAGAGCTGATGTATATGTTGGGGGGAGGATTTTCTTCTTCTGCTGCATTCATCCGGAGAGTTTTTTCGAACGTGATTGCGTTGTGCCTGTTTACGGCAGAGCTGCGTTCTTGTGCCCCTATGGACTTTTTCGGAGTGCAAGGGTGGTACTTCCAACAAATGACAGAGTAGGGAAGCCACAGTAATGTAGTGACTAGATGCTTGCCTCCTAGTTTGGGAGTCATGGGTTCAAATTCACATCAAGACAGATTTTTAAAATGGGATCCTGGGTCGACCCAGCCTACAACGGGTATCAGGAAATATCTTGGGAGGTATAGATGGCTGGTGTGATATTGACCACACCACCCCCCGGAGTGCTGATCGATCTATAGAAATATTGGTCTTGCTCCATATGCATAATACATCTTAAAGAGTGTAAAAATAGTCCTGTATTTACATATTTGCTTCATACTCTGACATTTGTTGTCCTATATGTTCCAATCCATAAAGGTTTTAATTGATTTAGTTTTTTATTTAAGACAATGTTGTTCATTTAATTTCTGTCATCACATTTTCATTGGCCATCAGCACTGAGCTTAGATATTCAAAACAGTTGATTTTCTGTAATTTCTCTCCAATGATAAATATATCCGTTATTTTTTGTTTTATCGCTTCACATTGTTTCTGTTTTTGTTACATTGATACATAAGTTTTGGTTTGGGAACATCTTAAAGACAGATAATGTGCATATGATTTAAAGTCATTTACTATTTTGTTTCCATGATTCTTATTACTACTACTAATTATGTCATGCCAGGTCCGTGCACCAAAGGAACTAACAGTGCTAATGAGTGCTGTAAGAGGGGATGCTAAACCTGCTCCTGATGACAGTTCTGACCTAGTTACTACTTTTACGATGTCAGTTCCTGTGCCAAGTTATCTTGTAGTTATCGTCGCAGGAGACTTGGAGTCCAGGTTGGTGTATAACTATGTACTGCATATTACGATAATTCTTAGCAATATATGATTGTTAGTTGTGTACTGTATAATACCATAGTTGTTAGCTATGTAATGAATAATACCATAAATGTTAGCTATGTGGTGTATAAAACCATAATTGTTAGCTATATAATGAATAATACCATAATTATTAGCTATTTAATGTATAAAATCATAATTGTTAGCTGTGTACTGTATAATATCATAATGGTTAGCTGTGTACCATATAATACCATAATAGTTTGCTGTGCACTATATAATACCATAATGGTTAGCTGTGTGTCATCTCATCTCATCTTATCTCATCTCATCATGTTCCTTTTGTACCTTGCGGTGTCGAGGTGAAGTATAAACAGAGGGAGAGTGCCCATTTATAGGCTTCATGTATCGATATTCCCATGGACTCTGTTATTCCCTGTGTCCATCGTTTACATGGTCGGTCTCTTCCTCTGTTTCCCTCTAGTCTGTACATTGCTTGTTGTGGTATACTGTTAGTTGGTAAACTACTTGCATGGCCAAACCATTTGACTTGCTGCCTTCTAATAAAATCTACTTTAGTCCTGATTTCTTCAATTCTGATCTTATCTCTTCTTGATACATTGAGTATTCTTCTCAGGATTCTCATTTCTGTTGTTGTGATTTTTCTTTTCTCTTTTTCTGTCATTGTCCAGGTTTGGCATTGGTAACATAGAGTTGGTAGGAAGATTGTGTTGTAAAGTGCTTTCTTGGTAGTTATTGATACATGTTTGTTCTTTAGTATTGGTGCCATTTGTCCAGTGAGTTGGTTTGCCTTATTGCATCTATTTTTAATCTCGTCTTCTGATTTGCCATTTGATGATATTATACTTCCTAGGTACTTGAACTCTTTACTTGTTTCAAGGGATGTTCATTTAGGTGAATCATTGTTGCTTTTTCTTCTTTAGTTATTGTCAATACCTCTGTTTTACTTGTGCTAATTTTCATGTTATATTCCCTACACATTTCGTTTAGAATATTCATGTGGTCTTGTAATTCAGCTTCTGATTTTGCTATTAGTGTTTGGTCATCCGCAAACAGGAGTTCTCTAATGGTTAGATTTGCAGATTGTTCTTCTTCTGTGTTCTCATCATGCGGTGTTCTTGCGGTCTCTGTTTGGCAGGTTTCTTTACATATGTTGTCTATATATGTTATAAACAAGAGAGGGGACAGGACACAACCTACACAGTACACCTATGGTGTACTGTGTATAATACCATAATGGTTAGCTGTGTACTGTATAATACCATAATGGTTAGCTATATATTGTACGCCGGTCTCCCTGGCGATGGGAGTAACGACTTTCTCCGTAATCCGGTATATCTACGTGAGGAACACAGCTGTGCGAGATTTGGCAGCGGATTGTGTCGTGTTGGTTACTTACAGGGTACGTGAGCCGGTCGCTCAGAAAGCAGTGGCAAACTACTGGGCATAATCTTGCCAAGAACATCAACAACAGCTGAAAATGCTGTTGTTGACTGCAACGTCCTGTAAGGGATATGCAACTTTAAAAAAAAATTTAAAAAAAAATATATATATATATATATATATATATATATATATATATATATATATATATATATATATATATATATATATATATATTCTTCTTTAACATTCCGAGCCATTGAGGTTCTTTGCTGCAGATACAAGCCGTCTCCATTCGTCTCTCTGGTTGACCTTCTCTTGCCAGTCGCTGATTCCAAGTGCTTGCAGTTCTGTATGTATATTATGTCTCCACCGCTTTCTTGGTCTACCTCGGGGTCTACAGTCATTTATTTCTTTAGTGTAAGCGAATTTTGTTTCCCTATTATCTTCCATTCTTTCTATATGCCCTTGCCATTGCAGTCTAATAGCCTTCATGATACCAGTGATTAACGGGGACTGAAACAGATCATAAATGTCTTTGTTGCTTCTTCTTTTCCACTCTCCACTTTGTGTATCCCTATTGGGCCCAAAGATGTATCTTAAAACTTTGTTCTCAAAGGTTTGTAACAAGGCTTCATCTTCTTTCGTTGTACTCCAGGTTTCAGAGCCATACAGCACAATGATATAGCGCATTTGATTTTAGTAGATGTTGTAGTGCATAGTATATAATTTCCAGAATTGATTCTAGTTTGTATTTCTTCCCTTATGATGTTGGAGCAGTTGAAGATTGTACCCAGGTATTTGTATGTTTCCGTTCTTTTAATGGTCATATTATCTATTTGTATGTGGCCAGAGTTTTTAGCCATTCCTTCTCTTGAAATTACCATATATTCTGTCTTATCTTGGTTGATAACCAGCCCCATCTGTTGGGCTTTTTCCTTTAAGTGAGTCAATATTTCTTATATCTTTTGTTCATTTTCCCCTATAATATCTATATCATCTGCATAACCAAGCAGCTTGGATGTTCCTCCAATGTTTGTGTGTGCCATACGCTAATCAGATGACACAGTATTGGTTGCGGATAATGCAACAGACCTACAACAATTGTTGGACATTGTAGTAACAGAGAGTGCACAGAAAGGACTCTCCTTGAATATCAAGAAAACAGTAACAATAGTGATATAAAAGAAAATGGGGACACCAAAATGTGACATAGAAATAGAAGGGGGAATTCTCAACCAAGTGGATAATTTTAAATATCTAGGGACACTTATAACATCAGATGGAAGATGCACAACAGAGATTAAGAGCAGAATAGGGCAAACAAAGATTGCATTTCAAAAAATGAAGAATATCTTATGCAATAAGTCGCTATCAATGAATGTAAGAAAGAGAGTTCTAAAATGCTATATAGCACCAGTTTTGCTGCATGGTAGCAAATCTTGGAATGTAAATGAACAAGTTAGGAAGAACTTAGAAGCAACAGAGATGTGGTTTTTAAGACGAATGTTTCAAATTCCTTGGACTGCCAGAGTAACTAACAACGATTGCCTGAAAGAGGCTGATGAAACTAGAACACTATATACAACAATAAGAAAGAGACAAACAGCTTTCTTTGGTCATGTGGTGAGAAGAGAGGCATTGGAGAACATCGTGACAACTGGAAAGATCGAGGGGAAGAGAGGCAGAGGCAGACCAAGTGAAATTATGCTGGACGGATTGAGACTGTGGCATGGAGGAATATCATCAGCAGAGTTGATCCAGAACATCAAAGACCGAGATCTGTGGAGAGCCATAAACGCCTATGCCAGCCAGCAGGGCACTTGATGATGATGATGATATATATATATATATATATATTGTACAATGCCATACTGGTTAGCTGTGTACTGTATAATACCATAATGGTAAGCTGAGCACATTAAAGCCTGCTGACTCAGTGGTCATGGGTTCATATCCCCATCCAGGCAGCATAAAAAAAAAATTGACCTGCTCACAGGTCAACCCAGCCTAAAATGCACATCAGAAAATGTTCTGTGGAGTAATGGCATCTAACGTGCTTTTAACCACATCACCCATCATTTCATGGAAAAGTGTCCTTTGCTCCCCTTGTTTTTTATGTACTGTATAATACTATAATTTTTAACATTTGCCGCTTGTTTATAAATACTAGAAGTCCTGTCAATTAGTAATTTGCAATTTGTTTACACTTTTGTCTTTGGGTTTCAGTACAATACACTGTTTTACGTTTTAGTTTAGGTGCAGTTTTACAGTTGAGTTAGGCTTGTGAATTGTGTTTAAGCAGGGGTGCAAGTTGTAGTAGATAAATTTCACATGATGTCAATTCTTTATTTAAAGGCAGATTGGGCCAAGATCCAGAGTGTGGTCAGAGAAGGAGTTTGTGGATGCGGCAGCCTTTGAATTTGCTGAGGTGAGGCATTGACCTTACAGAAATATTTTGCTATGATGATCTGTTAGTGCATTGTATAATCCACACCTGCCATTGCATATCGTTTGCTGGACTCCGATTGAGAAAGATAATGCATCAATGGTAGAATTAAACACTGAGAGGGAAGACCAGGAGAACTTTCAATCGGCAGTGGGAACGGTTAGTAGTGTGACTCTTCACTGGTGTTGAATGAGGGGATGGAATGCATATGGAAATGTCCTGAGCCAAAATAGAGCAATATGACTCTTCTATATCTCTAGAGGGAGTTGCCACATATGTTATATCATAACACATGGAAGTTGCCAGATAAGTTTAATGGTTTAGTTGAGAGTGCATGGTGCTTTGTATTTTAGGTTGAAATGCCAGCACAGTGGATGTCAGTTTAACATTAGTTTATAACCCACGAATGACAATTCAAGTACTTCTGTATGTAGGTATCAAATCAACAACATAAATATTCTAGATAAAAAAAAGTGGACCAAATAACATTCATTGTTTGTTCAGAACAATTTGATAAGACGTGGTTGGAGTTCAGTCTTCAGTGCAGGTCTTTATTCTGAAGTCAGCTCTGGGGCGACCCACATTATTAATTGGGTACCAGAGATTTGACTAGCAAAATAAAGGTGGTCAGCAAAGTGATGACCTTACCACATATGTACCATATGGTCACTGTTATAAACTTGCTGTCATCTTCTCTTCTTCAACTTCATTGTTATCTTGTTGGCTCTTCTCAGAACATGGTTTTTATTTTGTTAATGAGGATATGTATTTGATTTGGTACTTTGGCTTGACTCAAGAGTAGATTACTTCTATTAATTCAGAACTGGAACACAGCTTATGGCACATGAAATAACAGACCATAAAGCCGACCTTAGGCTGCACTTCTATATTCTCACAACAAAACACACAGCGAGGTGTTTTATCATTTCACAGAGAGTCCCCAGGTCTGATTATTAAATCTTCAGAACCTGAGCTATCTTTAGCTCCTGAACCTTTTATGACAGGTATAATCACACCTGTGCTTGTATATCTTGACTATTTGATGTCTGTCGGCCGGCCATGTTTCTGTCTTCATGGTCGTTAGATGAGTGTCTTCATGTTAGTTGTTTTTCAGTATTTATCATTCATCAGGTCAGTCATTGATTGCTATGTCAGCCACTCCCCTTGGTTCAAAGATGTACTTTATGATTGTACTTTATTAGCTCAAACAGTTAATCTGAAACCTTTAACAATGTTACGCTGTTACTTTCTATCATACGCGACTACAACATCACTGCAACCATATGATATAGGCATAAATACATATTTGTTGTTTGAAACTGCAACACACGTTGTGTTCATTACGGATTCAAAGAGTATGCTTAGCAGGGTGGAGAGGAATGTTTCGTGTGGAATGGCTCTCGTCGCTTCAGAGGTCACAGATTATGAGAATTGTATGGATATTTTGTCCTGGCCATGCGGGTGTACGGGGGAATGAAGAGGCTGATAGGCTAGCAGGGAATGCAACTCTTGGTAGTATCTTGCCTATGGACAAGGGGGAGGTGGTCGAGCGCTTGTGGGACCAGGTGGAGAAGGCAGAGGAACAGATTGAGAACCCATATGTGGAAAGAATGAGATTGTGGGGGATCGGCAGGGGTTCTGGAAGAATCTCAAAACTGAGAGGGAACACCAGGAGAACATTTAATCAGATAGCGGTGGGAACGATTATTACTATGACTCTTTGCTAGCTGTTGAACGAGGGGACTGAGCATGTATGAGAATGTCCTGAGTGCAGTGATGTCAGTTCTTGACTCAACTCAACTAAACTCAACTGTTGTTTGAAACAAGGTCAAGATCGAACTGAATACTGTTAGATTGATACTTTGACTCAACAGCTCACAAAAAATGTGCATTATAATTTATTACAACCACTTAGGTAACATAACACCTTTTTGGTTGAGTGCTGTTCTGGCATCCCCCATGCCAACCCTTGACAACCACTCAGACCTGACCTTTACCCTATATCACTGATTAATGTACAACAAACTGGTCAGTGAAATAAACGTCTACATCATTTCATTCCATCTGTGTTCTATAATATGAACCTTAACTGTCACGGAAAATGTGAGCAATATACGCTATATCCCCAGTAAGCCTATCTAGCATGTAAACATGGTACCTTTACATCATCATCATCATCATCATCATCATCATCATCATCATCATCATCATCATCATCATCATGTGCCCTGCCAACTGGCACAGGCGTCCGTGTATCTCCACATATCTCAGTCCTTGGTGTTCTGGGTCAACCCTGCTGATGATATTCCTCCATGCCTCAGTCTGTCCGTCCCCACCTCATTTCTCTCGGTCTGCCCCTGTCACTTCTACTGCTGATATTTCCAGTCATAGTGATATTCTTCAATGCCTGTCTTCTCATGACATGACCAAAGGAAACTGTTTGTTTCTTTCTTCTATTTGTATATCATGCTCTACGTTCATGAGCCTGTTCTAGGCAATCTTTAGTTATCTGTCAGTCCAAGCTGTTCGCAACATTTGTCTCGTCTTTACTTCACTCATCATCATCATGTGCCATGCCGATAAATGTGGGTGGTCATGTTATACCATGTAACGCGATTACCAGAGTCGTGGATCAGCTCTTGTTTTCTTGTTTCGACCATGCCACGTGGCCAACCCATCCAGATATTTACTTGTCTGCCTATCCCTTATTCTTTTTCCTCAATCTTGCCTGTTATCACCAAGTTCAATTTATTTTTTCTCATAACATGTCCAAAAAATGTCTGTCAGCGGCTAATTTCTCTAATCAGTTTATAGTTTTTATTTTTTTCTTGTAGGAATTGATCATTAGTTTTTCTGTCTGGTCATGGTATTCTTTGCATTTTCCTCAGACACAACATATCCACAGCCATTAGATGTTTTTCGGCTTGTCTGCTCATTGTTCATACTTCACATCCATACAAAAGTATAGGTTCTATGTAGCACTTCAATACTTTTTCTCTCTCGTTGCAATGACATCTTTTTATTGGTCAGTATGTTTTCCATCTTGCAAAAGGCCAGCTTTGCCATAGCAATTCTTTGTTCTGATATTTTCAAAGCATCTCCCATTAGATGTTATGACTGTTCCGAAATAGTTTTACCGATTCACTTGTTTAAGAATATTCCCACCTTGTGATGACCATAATCTGTGCCTTCTTACAATTTAAACCAAATTAAATTCAACAAAATTTATTTTATACAAATAAACAAACATTAACATTTGTTTTATACAAATAAACAAACATTAACATTTATCTATATATATAAAAGAGACTGTCTGTATGTATGTCCTTTATGCGTTCGCGAACGGTCCATCCGATTGAGATGACATTTTCTACATGTCTTCCTCTCATTCCCGTGCTGCCAACTGTCATAGTTTGTTAGTGTAAAAACGGTTATTTACTTAATATTATTTAATATTTCAATTTACATTATAATGTATATATAGCGAGGGGACATAACTTCTAATAGCATTGCTATATATGTAAAATTTGATTATGTGGTTGTTTCGGGATATGAAATTTAAATATTGAGCACAACCCACTACTGGCAACGCCGATCGCATTCTGGTATGAACCTAAGGCCTATCCACGTCAATATGGAAGCACTATACTCGAGTTTCGCCCTCGTTTGAGCTCGTCAGTAGTGCATATCCCTGACCGGATCCAGAAACAGTCCCGGATCACGCGTGTGAAGCGGGTGTGTAACCACGCGGCACACACTGGACACACCAAATTATCACAACAGAACATCACAACGCTACCAATTGTAGGCTATGCTCAAGATTGCCCAATCGCCGCGACCGACGTCCGTCAATCGATGGGACCCGAACGATCAGGACTTCTCACTGGCAAGGAACACCAGGCCTCCTAAATCCAGTGAGCAATAATAACTTGATTATGTGGTTGTTTCGGGATTTGAAATTTAAATATTGAGCACAACCCACTACTGGCAATGCTGATCGCATTCTGGTATGAACCTAAGGCCTATCCACGTCAATATGGAAGCACTATACTCGAGTTTCGCCCTCGTTTGAGCTCGTCAGTAGTGCATATCCCTGACCGGATCCGGAAACAGTCCCGGATCACGCGTGTGAAGCGGGTGTGTAACCACGCGGCACACACTGGACACACCAAATTATCACAACAGAACATCACAACGCTACCCATTGTAGGCTATGCTCAAGATTGCCCAATCGCCGCGACCGACGTCCGTCAATCGATGGGACCCGAACAATCAGGACTTCTCACTGGCAAGGAACACCAGGCCTCCTAAATCCAGTGAGCAATAATAACTTGATTATGTGGTTGTTTCGGGATTTGAATTGGGCAATCTTGAGCATAGCCTACAATGGGTAGCGTTGTGATGTTCTGTTGTGATAATTTGGTGTGTCCAGTGTGTGGCGCGTGGTTACACACCCGCTTCACACGCGTGATCCGGGACTGTTTCCGGATCCGGTCAGGGATATGCACTACTGACGAGCTCAAACGAGGGCGAAACTCGAGTATAGTGCTTCCATATTGACGTGGATAGGCCTTAGGTTCATACCAGAATGCGATCGGCGTTGCCAGTAGTGGGTTGTGCTCAATATTTAAATTTCAAATCCCGAAACAACCACATAATCAAGTTATTATTGCTCACTGGATTTAGGAGGCCTGGTGTTCCTTGCCAGTGAGAAGCCCTGATCGTTCGGGTCCCATCGATTGACGGACGTCGGTCGCGGCGATTGGGCAATCTTGAGCATAGCCTACAATGGGTAGCGTTGTGATGTTCTGTTGTGATAATTTGGTGTGTCCAGTGTGTGCCGCGTGGTTACACACCCGCTTCATACTCGTGATCCGGGACTGTTTCCGGATCCGGTCAGGGATATGCACTACTGACGAGCTCAAACGAGGGCGAAACTCGAGTATAGTGCTTCCATATTGACGTGGATAGGCCTTAGGTTCATACCAGAATGCGATCTGCGTTGCCAGTAGTGGGTTGTGCTCAATATTTATATGTAAAATTGTTGCATATTTCTCAAATAGGTGGACCCTTTCGCTACAGTTATCTACAGGCATAAGCGTTATACTCCTCCACCTAAATCCTCCTCCTCCTCCTCTTTCCTCCTCCTCCCTCTCCCTGCTCCTCCTCCACCCTTCTCCCTCCTCCTCCCTCCTCTCCCTGCTCCTCCCTCCTCCTCCCCCTCCTCCTTCTCCCTCCTCCCTCCTCCTCCTCCCTCCTCCTCCCTCTACCTCCTCCTCCTCCTCCTCCCTCCTCCTCCCCCACCTCCATCCTCCCTCCTCCTAATCCTCCCCTTCCTCTTCCTCCCATCTCCTCCTCCTCCCCCTTCCTCCTCCCTCCTCCTCCCTCTACCTCCTCCTCCTCCTCCCTCCTCCTAATCCCTCCTCCTCTCTCCTCCTAATCCCTCCTCCTCCTCCCTCTTCCTCCTCCCTCCTCCTCCCTTCACCTCCATCCTCCCTCCTCCTCCTCCCTCTTCCTCCTCCTCCCCCTCCCTCCTCCTCCTCTCCAACTCCTCCTCTCTCCTCCTCCTCCCTCATCCTCCCCCCCTCCTCCTTCCTCCTCCCCTCCCTCCTTCCTCCTCCTCCTCCTCCCTCCTCCTCCCCCTCCTCCTCCCTGCTCCTCCTCCCTCCTCCTCCTCCCTCCTCCTCCTCACTCCTCCCTCATCCTCCTTCCTCCTCCTCCCTCCTCCCCCTCCCCTCCTCCTCCCTCTCCCCTCCTCCTCTCTCCTCCTCCCTCCTCCTCTCCTCCTCCTCCCTCCTGCTCCTCCCTCCTCCACCTCCCTCTTCCTCCTCCTTCCTCCTCCTCCTTTTTCTTCTTCTGCTTCTGCTGCTGCTGCCGCTCCATTTACCCAAGTTAATTGTTGGGGGAAGATGTAAAGATCTTTCAAGTGCTCTGTCTAATGCTTTTTGTAAGTTGGTCTTCGTTTATCTAAGGTTGTTTTAACTGCAACCAATAAATTATTAGACAGACAGACAGACAGACAGTCGGGAACGGGAGCTTATATGACTACTTATATGAATTAAATGAGATGCTCCCCACCAGGGGCTGGGCGAAGTCGGGTCAGACAGACAGACAGATAGACAGACAGACATACAGACAGACAGATAGTCGGGAACAGGAGCTTATGTGACTACTTATGTGAATTAAATGAGATGCTCCACACTGGGGACTGGGCAAAGCCAGGCCGGGTCAGACAGACAGATAGACAGAAAGACAGTCGGGAACGGGAACTTATATGACTACTTATATGAACTAAATTAGATGCTCCCCATCAGCGACTGGGAGAAGCCGGTCCGGGACAGACAGACAGACAGACAGATAGATAGATCCCCTCCAGGGACTGGGCGAAGCCGGGCCGGGTCAGCTAGTTTTATATAAATAAATGAACATAAAAATCTATTATATAAAATAATAATAGACCCTGTTTATCCCACTTCTGTCAGTTGTATGCATGTGAAACATGGACATTAAGCAGACAAGCTGAGAAACATCTGCTGGCTTGGAAGTATGATTTCTAAAGATAATGCTAAGAATACCATAGACTGGCAGATAAACAAATAAACATTCCATCAAGAAATGAGATGCAGTGAAATACGCCAAGCAATAAATTGTGCAATCTAGTTATTCAAATTCACTACTGGAAAACTTTATTTTGAACATTTGTTTCCCCCCCCCCCCCCCCCCCCCCTCAATTCACACTGGCAGACAGAGACAATGCTACAGACAGCTGAACAGCTTATGGGGCCATATGTTTGGGGGATCTATGATCTGCTGGTGCTGCCTCCAAGTTTTCCACTGGGTGGAATGGAAAACCCTTGTCTTACATTTGTTACCCCAACCGTTCTGGTAAGCAGTGTGTGAATTGTTACATGGGAATTTATGTTTTCAAATAGTGATTCAGAAACAGTGGTGTTAATACTTTTGCTGTGTGCTTGTTGTTTACCATGTTATCAAATTATTTCCATTTACCTTGTTACCTGTTCTTCTTGAATCAAATTTTGTTTTAGCTGTTTCTGTCATAAGTAAAGTAAGTCACTTGACAAGTATAACACTACAGATCCCTGTGTTGAAGGTGGGAAGCTCAATGTGATTATCATAATAGTCTGAAAGATAAATAAACAGACAGCAATCTGACTGGCACCTTGCTGCCTTGACAGACAATAGTTTGTAAAATGGAGTTATACCTCTCCATAACACAAAGCCTGGGCTGAATTTAGAGACCATGTGTTGCCCATGCAGCATGATCCGTCTTATGGCTTGTCTAGTTTACTACAGAGGAAAGGTAACACCTATACGTCTGGAACAAGACAAGCTGCAGAAGCCGCCGGATCAGCAAAGCAGTACTCTAACTGTCCACCTGTTGGAGTTTCCATCCTAGACTAAGGGCCTTGTCTGCCCAGCCATGACATTTTGTCTTTAGATTGCATTTCCTTGCACTGGGGTAAGGCTTTTAACCTTTCAATTGTGCTCCTCCACCCAAATCCATTGGGTGTTGGGGTTCGTGAGGGCTGCCTAACATTCGGTGCTAAAAGAAAGCAGGTAGTACCGTCTACTGACTTACTGTAGCTCAGTCATATCTGACTAAGACAGACTTCCATAACAATCTAATATATGAAATAATAATAGACACTATGTATCCCAGTTATCCCATTCAGAGTTGTGTCATATGATGTTCTGTTTATAGTGTGCAGTCATTCAGAAATATGAAACATCAGCTCACATTCATTGTTGTTGAACCAAATTATTTTCACAGCACTGTCACATTTGTGATGTTGATGTGCTGTTGGACATAATTGTTTTGTGAATGAAGTGTATTCATTCTTTTGTATATTTTTAGTCATATTCCTAAACAAAAACAGTAAAACACAGATGCATAAGAGAGGCTAGGAATGAAAAAAGAGTTGTTGAAAGAACATTAAAAGAACAGCATGATTGCAAAAACCATACTGGAGTGATGAGTTGAAGGCAGGTGAGCAAGCGGTATACAGTGATACAGATGAGGAGATAACATCATGAGATGGATGAACAGCAGTCTGTCAATATGAATGAGTTGAGTTGAGTTCAACTCATACATATTGAGTCTATGTATAATACAGGCGAGAGACTTGAGTGTTGGAGATCCATTGCAGAAAACCTCATTGTCGAGATGACACCTGATTGAGTCATATTTCACACATGGCTTTAAATAGTATGATGGCTTTTTCAGTTGTTAGTGTAGTATTTGAATTATGAAAAATAATATTATTCTAAGATAAAACTGTACAGTTATCATCATGTAGTGTCATCTCTGCATTGAAAGTCTCAAAAACTGTCTGCCCTGTGTCTTCACTGTGCACTCAGACAGACTTTTTACAACCCAACTCTTGATATTGTCAACCCACAAGTACCACTGTCTATACTACAGCCCATCTCTTGATATTGTCAACCCACAAGTACCAGCACCTGTTTCTTATAGACCATCTTTTGATATTGTCAACCCACAAGTACCAGCTCCTACTTCTTACAGCCCATTTCTTGATATTTTCAACTCACTAGAACCAGTGTCTACATCTTACAGCCCATCTCTTGATATTGTCAACTGACTAGAACCAGTGTCTGCATCTTACAGCCCATTTCTTGATATTGTCAACCCACAAGTATCAGTGCCTACTTCTTACAGCCATCTCTTGATATTCTCAGCATACTAGTAAGGGGCCTACATTTTAGAGTCCATCTCTTGATATTGTCAACCCACTAGAACCAGTGTCTACATAAGTGGTTCTCAACTGGTGGGAAAATCCCCCCCCCCCCCCAGGGGGGAATTTTAGGGTTTCCAGGGGGGAATGAAGATCTTTTTAAGATTGCGTTAATACAAGAACCGATTACTTGATATTGCTTTTCCCTTCATACTTTACAGCTATGTACGTCTCATCCTTCTAAAATTCATTTTATAAAGTAAGTAGACCTACAAATCACGTTTTATGTGGATGTCTAGACCTGTTTTAACATATTTACCTTCCATTTTTACGTATACTGTGTAGGGGTGGGGGGATTTTTAGATAGGAAATATGAAAGGGGGGGGGGGGGATGACGTTCTGAAAATATGGTGAAGGGGGGCACGGGCCAAAAAAGGTTGAGAACCACTGGTCTAGATCTTACAGCTCACCTCTTGATATTGTCAACCCATAAGTACCAGTGATTACTTTATACATGCTTCCTTTCAACTCTCCCCTCCAGCATATCTGTCAGTTACATGCTGTTTCTTTATATACCCAAAGTATCTTCTTTTCTACATTCGCTCGCTTTTGAACTTAAGTGTAGTCCATACTCATGCTACTACTTCTAGTGCACTGGACTGATATATATGTGTGGATTAGCTTTTCGTATTACCAGGTCCCTTACTATCAGGCAAATCCACGTTGACTTCAGAGGTACTTGAAATTTACGTCCCTTAGTCATGGTTGAGAAGTCAGCATTTTAGTCCAACTGACTGATGTAGGGATTGAACCCGCACACTAGATGTTTAAGAATGAGCGATCTTATTTATTTGACCATGCTGACCTCAGAAGTATTTTATTTGTTTGATTTTTTTCTTATTCAGTAACCATGTTGTCATATATGTATATACATGTATAGTCCTGACATTTTCTTATCTTTGTCTCCACAGATCTTCATTAACTTGTCCTTAATCTGTTTCACCTTCCTTTTGGAGTCTATGCGAGAACAGAGATCTACTGATAAAGTTAAGATCTTTTCTGAGAGAATAGCCAATCTAGCTTCAATATCTACAAAATATTCATACTATTTGGTTCCCTCTCATAAACTAATCAATGTTTGTGTCTTCTGTCAACAATGAGGTATGGTTACATAACAATATTATTAGTGAATTTGACATTTGAAACCTACATATATTTTGCTATGGCAGACAAATGTTTTAACCAACAGGCAGGAGACAGATCTTTGGCTGATGTTATAGCTCATGAGATTTGCCACAGCTGGACAGGAAACCTGGTCACCAACAAGACATTTGAAGATTTTTGGTGAGATTAACTCATTCTTTATCAAGTAATGAATAAAAACTAATAATAATATGATCATTCATTCATTCAGTAGTATGTCCTTTGCAGAACCTCGCTCCCATAACAACCTTCCGGAAAACCTCTTGATCATAAGCAAGATGTCCCGCGTCTGATACACCCATCTGGAGATCATCCGCCACATCCTGCACCCATCTTCTCTTTGGCCTTCCTCTTCCTCTTTTCCCAGGCATATACCCTTCCATTATTGTTCTCTCCAAACTTTTGTGACGTTTCAAGTGACCTAAATATTTCAATTTTCTTTGTTTTATCGTCTTTAATAGCCAACCTTCTTCAATATTCAACTCTTGAAGTATGGATGCATTTGTTCTTTCCTTTACCCAAGATATTCTTAGAACTCATCTATAACATTTATATTCAAAGGCGTTTATGCGCTGTTCAGCTTGTTTAGTAAGTGACCATGTCTCACAGGCGTATGTTGCAATGGGAAAGATGCATGCTCTTAAAAATCTAAGTTTTGTAGTTCTGTCTGTCCCACTCCATAATTTATTCAGCTGTTTTAGTCTTTGAAGAGCAATTGATAGTCGCCGTTTAATTTCTTTCATTGTGTCGCCGTTGTTGGTAATCAATATATCAAGATATTCAAAACTTTCCACCACCTCCAATTTGCCCCCATTAATGTATATTTCTTTTTCCATAGTAGTTTTATCTGTATGCATTATCTTTGTTTTTGCTATGTTAAGATATAATTTGTGATTTTCACTATTCAATTGGGTTGAGGCTATTAGATTTTCTATACCATTCTGTGTTGTGGAGAGTAATACTGTATCATCAGCATATCGAATCTCTGGATCAGATAATTATTTTCCTGGATTCATTTTAACCAAACAGCTCATGATAGATTCATTATATGCTCATACATCACAAACTGTTTTGCAGATTTCTTAAGTGGTTTCGTCATGTAGAGGGTAACTGATCATCATATAGTCATTTGCTTGACACAGAATCAGTTACAGTACTGATCAATATACAGTCATTTGCTTGACATAGAGCCAGTTATAGTACTGATAAACATATAGTCATTTTATTGGCATAGAGACAGTTAAAATATTGATCAATATATAGTCATTTTATTGGCATAGAGTCAGTTACAGTATTGATCAACATATAGTCATTTTCTTGGCATAGAGTCAGTTACAGTGCTGATCAACATACAGTCATTTGCTTGACATAGAATCAGTTACAGTACTGAATATAATTTTTGTTCCTGCCAGTGTGACACGGAATAGAAGAAAAAGCAGCGGCTGCAGCAGGATATAATAATATGAATTGGAAACAAATAGGTATATTTAGCTCTTGCGAGAAGAAACGTACCAAACACAAACACGTTGCACATACCTTACAAGGAGATCCATCGTGTACCGAAATACAGGTGAAAATTCAAAATCAGAAGCAATCAATATATAAAATGAATAATAAAATAAAATACACACAAATGCGTACAATACGACACACAGGATGGCCGACGTTTCGATTCTCAGAATCTTTGTCAAGGACAGGACAACACAGATAGATAAAACAACGAAATACAAGAAACAAAAAGCACAACTACTCGGTTCCCATGCGGGAGCAGAAATAGCAGCTTTGTGGGATCATTAAATGGAGGTATTGAAGATAAATTTGCTTCTCAGCCTTTACTTGCAGTTGGTGAAGGGATAAGATTACTTTGATCTCCCGGTTAAAAGTATCCAGTGGTTTATTAGGGATCTAAAATAAAACTAATAATATTTTGTGAAAATAATATTTTAGTTTGAAGTAAAGAATGTGTTTGGCAATATGAAACACTAAATATCACCTTGGTTTTAAGATGACTCGTCAAGAATGTGTACAGGTTTAGCATTTGCTTGATTATTATTGCATGCATCTTCTTCTTGGGGTTCCTGGTTTGGAGCAGACATTGCCAATCATCTCTCGCCAATCCTTTCTGTCCTCACGTAATTTAGTGAACTTTATGTTGCTTATATTATTATTTTCTGCATAGTTGTTTCAGGTTTCCACCAACTCCTGTCTCTGTCTCACTTGACTAATTCCAACTCCTCTGTTGATATACCTCATACATTTCATTGACCATTGCCTTGTGGTTTTGATGCGTTAGACTGTCTTGCATTGGACTTCATACAATGATATGAATGCAGGTCATTCAGAAAGCAATGGCAAACAACTGATTGTAAACTTGCCAAGAGATCACATCAGCCAAAAAATGACTGGGGTTGACTGTGACATCCTGTAAAGGATATGCAACTAACTTTAACTTTGATGAGTTGTCTAGTAACTCCTGCTGCTGTCAAAAGCTCTGCATGTGTTTTCTTCTCTGTTCACAACATTCTGAACATTTTGATAAAAAACCATATCTGCCAGCCTGCAGTTACCCCATCATTTCATGACACTGAGCATTATGACTCTCCATTCCTCTCTGTTATTTAATGTTTTGATGATGACACAGCTTCTATTATTATTACTTTTTTTTGCACTCGTTCGCTTTGAACTCAAGTATAGTCTATACACACTACTTCTAGTAGCACTGAACTGAATTTTGCGTGTGGATTAACTTTCCCCATTACCAGTGTCCCTCGCCATCAGGTGAACCCATCAAACTTCAGAGGTACTAATTAACGTCCCCAAGTCAAGGACAAGAAATCAACATTATAGTCCAACTGTCCGGTCTAGGGGTTGAATCCCTTACCTTCGCATCATCACATCAGATGTTTAAGAACTCCCTTTCTTATCCATTCAGCCAAGCTGACCTATTGTTGCTCAACTATTTAAGCTTTCTATATACTTCTTTCAGTGTCTTGCTTTGATTCTCATGCTTGATATGTTCTACTACATCTGTTCTGTTGATATGCTTCATGCATCTCAGTTTTCATTATCTTATGGTTGTGATAAATATCTAGTATCACCTGCATCTGCCAGTATCTCAGTGTTGATTTTCTTCTCTCTCCACAATATTCTCAACATGTTTCTCAAAAGCCATATCTCCACTTCCTCCAGTTTGTTCGCCATTTCATTAATTATTGCCTGGAATCCACACCCATACAGAAGAACAGGCCTCACACAACTTTTCAGTGATTGAATAGTCATTTTAATATTTGTCCATCACAAATAAACATTGCATAAATGCTTTTCAAGATTGGGTTAATGCCATGAGTGTGGTTAGCCAAGGGTTCAAGGCCTGTGTTTGTCCACTAAGCAAAGAAAAGTCTGGCAACCTATCTGTCATATTCCATATTTTATATAGATAACATAGAGGTAATAACAAGAACAGATAGAGACAACACTAGTTAAGAGTTAACAGCTACCAGTGAAGCCCATGCGGCTGAACAAAGTCTCACATGAGAAGTATGACTTGTGAGCACTCAAAGGTTAGTGGATGTGATAGGCTGAGTGAAGGAAGTGATGAAAACAAAGCGTAGGACTAGGCACTTGGTGTGTTTGGTCACTAGCCCGGCACAGAAGTGCACTAGTCACTGCAACCACACCTTCCTAAGGAATGTTTAGGGTCTTTTAAGTGACTTCTGTGTATTTCTGGCCTGAATTGTTTGCTGCTCTATATGACTTAGAAAAGGTTATACAGATGGCAATGACTTCAGGGGGTTTTCAGTGAATTCTGTCTATTCCTAGGCTCAATGAAGGCCACACAGTGTTTTTTGAGAGACTGATTCTGCAACGGATGCATGGTGAACCTTACCGACAGTTACATGCACATGAAGGTTTCCTGGATTTGAAAGTCATGGTAGGTTGATTGTTTTACATGACTATGTAACACACAGAGACATTTCTTTGAAGGCAGATGAACATCCTCTTTGTGATAAGATGAATTCTGAAATGGCAAGGCCATGAATTGTTTTTCCATCTGTTAACAGCAACAGTCTATGCTAAATTGGTTGGCCTGGATATCAGAAATGCCACTGGGATTGTCACTATTGAAATGTGTAGAAACCGATTTATAGACATTGATGTTAATCAAAACAATGTTTTCCCGTAGTGAATTTGAATAACGAAGACACAAACCATATATAGTACGATTTATTGCCTGGCACATTTCGCTGCATCTTGTCAGGTAGTTACTGCAGATTCACACAACGTTGAGTAAAATAATTAGAATCATCGTTCAAGCTGAAATATACACATGATCACACAGTAATATCAGTTGTTTACCATGGTAATTTTAAATTGACTATCATGTCTTTCTGTTTGCACAAAATTGGTTTGTGCAGGTGGATCATTATCGCTTCTGCAAACTTTAACAAATGACTATGTTGTGTATGAAACAACATGCAAAAAGCGCTGTCCCTATCAATGACATGACCAGTTTCCAAGACATGACGTGCAAAGGACAACGCCGGAAGTTTACAATTGTGGTGTATCACACTTCCCATGATCCCATCGCTTGTGTGTAGTTTCTTGTCAACACACAAGCGATGGGATCATGGGAAGTGTGACACACCACAATTATAAACTTCCGGCGTCGTCCATTGCACATCATGTCTTGGAAACCGGTCGTGTCATTGATAGGGACAGCGCTTATCACGTGTTGTTTCATACACAAAATAGTCGTTTGTTAAAGTTTGCAGAAGCGATAATGATCCACCTGCACAAGCCAATTTTGTGCAAACAGAGAGACATGATAGTCAATTTAAATTTACCATGGTAAACAACTGATATTACTGTATGAACATGTGTATATTTCAGCTTGAACGATGATTCTAATTATTTTACTCTATGTTGTGTGACATCTGCAGTAAGTACCTGATGAGATGCAGTGAAATGTGCCATGCAATAAATCGTACTATATATGGTTTGTGTCTTCGTTATTCAAATTGCTGTTAATGTCCTGGAGATGTGGATGGAATCTGTCAGCCAAGCTCTATTCACAATTTTATTTCAATATACACGGTTTAACGATGACAGAATAAAGAACAATGCAGCTTGTGCATGAGAACCCCTCACACATGTTAAATGTGGCATTGGGGAATGCCACCCCAAGAAGTACATATGGACTGGTTTTGCACCAAGATCTAAGACAAGCCATGATGGCTGAATGGGAGTCAGAAGGTTGATGTGATATACTCTTGACCAGTATGTCCTTAAGATAAGAGAAATAATTCAATACCATTCACCAATGCTGAAAATTGTCTGTGGCCAGATAAAATGTAAAGCTTTGTCCCAGATTGATTTATTACTATGTTCAGCTCATGCTTTTGTTTAAAAAAAGTTAGTTGCATGTCCTTTACATTACTTGGCAGTCAACCCCAGTAGTTTTTGGCTGGTTGTAATTTCTTGGCAATTTTACATTCAGTAGTTTGCCATTGCTTTCTGAATGACCAGCACTCATACCTTTGTATGGGAACCAAAACAAGGCGGACTACTTCCAAATCGCTCGCAGCTGTGTTTCGAGCGCTGTATGTGGGATTATGAACTGCATTCATATCCCCTTTGCAGCACAGCCAGTATGACCTTTGTTAGCAACACTGAAAATGACATGTTCATTCTTATAGTCACTGGTCAATTAGTAGTGATTTGCTTATCATAAGATTGGCTTCATTAATACACACTGTAATGTGTTGTTCAGCATATAAGTAAAAGGATTACATTTTGCTTTAGATGTAGATAATCGTCAAGCGCTTTGACATTAATTGTGGACAATCATATTTCTACACATCTTGCAATCTCCTAAACAATATGATGGTTCTTGTGCAATATTTTTCTCTGTCATGTTGAAATGCTGTCAAGAATCTTCTCTCACTCCTGCCTCTATCTCTTTTGTTATTGTTTCAGCTACTACAATGTGTACCAGTTTTTCTCTTCTAATAATGTGGCCATAAATGTTGGCTACCTCTTTTTTATTTATGTAATAAGTTGTCTTTGTATCTTAGCCTCAGGCAAAACATTTAGATCACATTTTTGGCATTGTTCTGTAGAACAACTACATTTCTGTGGTTTCAATAGATTCTTTTGCTGGTTTCAGGGAGATATTCATAATTTCACCCACAATTTCCACTAAATGTTATCTTTACTCTTTATATTTACTTACTACAGTGGACATATATGCCTTTGAAACCGCAATGCCAATAGTGTTTTTTATTTCTTTGGTACATGACCTTGTGTATTAAATCTCTAGTGTTTGATTCTTAACTACCCTGGACCAAATGTATAGAAATTATAGGCCTTGGGACTGTTAAATAAGGGCCTTATCTACCTGGGAACTTAACCAAGTCATCACCCTATGGTCCAGGTGGGAGATAGTAATAGAGTTAGAGTAAAGATTACTGTTTATAGTTAATGCAGAGATAATTCTTCTAATAAATACGTGTGTGGGCTGTCCTTTTGAGTGCAGATAACAGCTGAGACACTTCTTGCAGCCAGTAATAGGTTTATTAGTTCATTTAATTATGTTACAGGTGGACAGTCTGACAAAAGCGGGAAATGAGCCTTACACAAGATTGGTTCCTGATCTGAGGGGAGTGGATCCTGACGATGCTTTCTCTATAGTGCCTTACGAGAAAGGGTTCTCACTTCTGTACCACCTCCAGACAATATTAGGAGGACCAGGTAGTACCTGTTGCTGTTCTCTTACATGTATGAAACAAATACAAACTAATATGCTGTACCTTACAGTGACGCCTGGTCAGGTGAATACTGTAACATAAATTCCATGTGTGTGTGAAAAAAAATATGTATTAACATATACTAAATGTATATCAAGACTCCTCAGAAATGTAAGAGAAAATACCATGTCACACCTGTCCAACATTTCAGTCACAAAAACCTTCATCACAGACAACATAAATAACTATATATCATCATCATTATCATCATCTAGTATGCCATTTGCAGAATATCACTCTCATTGAAGCTCACAGAAAGATTCTCTATTCTTTGCTAGTTCTCCTGCTTCAGGCATTTTCATGTCCCAGGTGTCTTCAATGTCTAGTGTCGATCTTTGTACCTCTTGACTCTTGAATCTTCTTTTTAATCCACTATGGCATTTAATATTTCAGTTTTTGGCATATGGTGCCGTTTCAGAGCCAGTTTACTTCAGCGTTCAAATCTGATAGAATATCAGTATTTTTGTCCATGGTAGTCTAAAAATAGTTCTGTAACTTTCAGTTCAAACGCCCTGATTTTCTTCTCCAATGATTGTGAAATGGTCCATGACTCACATTTGTATGTTGCCACAAAGCTTATGAAGAGTTGCTTGCTCCTAGGTTCACCTCAATGCACATTTGAACTCATAACTATCAGACCGGCAGGCTAGCATGCTAGCCACTGCAAACCAGGGTTCCCCTTGCTCTTTAATATGTAAGATTATCCCTTTCATGTTTAGTTTCACTGCCAATAGATACATTCCTGACAGTTAAGCGTCTCCTGTAAGAATGCATAAATATATTAGGGACGTTCATTTGAAACCCATTCCAATGACTTTATTACAAAACATTAACAGGTGTGGTAGAATTAAACAAAACATTCATTTTGAATGAATTATGCACCATGGGTTGGTCAGAAGAAGTCGTCATAGGCATTCAGGCAAGCATCCCATTGCTTAGGTAGGCGGCGAATGCCGTCTGCAAAAAGAGATTGTGGTTGCTCACAATACCAAGTGTTTACCACGTTCATTATGTCTGCATCTGTGTAAAATGTTTGCCCCTTGAGAGCTTTTTTTATAGGTCCGAACAAATGAAAATGACATGGTGACAAATCAGGACTATAGGCTGGATGTTGCAGAATTTCCCACTTCTTCCTAGCTAATGCTTCTTGCACAATCTTTGCGACATACAGACGAGCATTATCGTGCAACAAAATCACACCATGAAAAAGCATGCCGGGTCATTTATTCTTGATGGCTTTTTGCAGCTTGTCTAGTGTTTGCAAGTAGTGGGTAGAGTTGATATTGACACCAGGTTCTTTAAAGTCGGCCAACAATAGCCCTTCATGGTAAAAAAATGTGATCAGCATAACCTTACCAGCGGAAACCTGTAACTTGAATTTGTTGGCTTTTGGTGATCCATCATGCTTTCATTGCATGCTCTCTCTTTTGCTGCTCGGTTCAAAGTAATGGCACCATGATTCATCGCCTGCCACTATACGGAAGAGTAATGCATCACCCTCCACTCTGTAACGCAGCGAGTGGTTCAAACACCATCCCATGCATTCCTCTATTTGGTAGTCGGTCAACATTCGTGGTACCCACTATGAACACACCTTCCGATATTGCAGTTTCTTACGAACGACTTTTTGAATTGTCCCAATTGACACATCAAATTCTTTCGCTAGCGAACATATGCTTCGACAATGGTTCATCTGTACTGCTGCACCAATTTTGGCGATGGTTTTTTCTGTTGTAACAATATGCACTTGATCCGGCCGTCGAAGATCTGTCGTCCTTTCCAAAATAATCGTGCCCAGTCTGTCACTGTTGTCTTCGACACACATTTGTTACCATACGCTGCCTGCATTCTTTGATAATGTCCACTGGTTGACATCATTCAAATAAAATAAACTGAATCTTTGAGCTTCTTTGGATGCATTTTGGATCAACCCGGCCATTTTCTCAACGGTCAGAAACAGAACCTATGCATAATGGGACGATAAGCACATGCTCTTTTATTCATTGGTCAATATTTATCACATGACTATGACATGATCATGTTCAACGTACGCTATTACGCGCAGTGCGGCACGAATGGATTTCAAATGAACGCCACTTATACATATGTATGAGAACCCAGATGCTGCCCTCTTATTTTATTATTCATGAAAAGCTATGGAGATACCAACCATTAGGTTAACTGTAAAGTTTATATCACTTAATTTAGATTAGACCGTCTGTCAAAAAGACTGTCACCTGCTGCCTATAGTGCCTTGCGGTATAGGACAGGGGGGGTCTTGAGCCTGAGGCATTAAGGCAATCTGGCTAGTGCAGTTACCGAGAACTGTGCAGGTTAGAGTATTATTTTTGCTCCCGACAGAGAAAAATCCGTACCTTACTGAGTCTCCCCAAGGAGAACCTAGCATTCTAGTCACTCAGCCAGCCATTCTTCTTTAGATTAGACATCCGTGAAAACGACACACAAAGAAGTCCTGAGGTGTTCTTCATTCTTGTCCTGAGGTGTTCTTCATTCTTGTCCTGAGATGTTCTTCATTCTTGTCCTGGGGTGTTCTTCATTCTTGTCCTGGGGTAATCTTCATGTTTGTCCTGAGGTGTTCTTCATTCTTGTCCTGAGGTGTTCTTCATTCTTGTCCTGAGATGTTCTTCATTCTTGTCCTGGGGTGTTCTTCATTCTTGTCCTGGGGTAATCTTCATGTTTGTCTTGAGGTATTCTTCACTCTTGTCCTGAGGTGTTCTTCATGTTTGTCCTGAGGTGTTCTTTATTCTTGTCCTGAGGTATTCTTCATTCTTGTCCTGAGGTGTTCTTCACTCTTGTCCTGGGGTAATCTTCATGTTTGTCCTGAGGTATTCTTCACTCTTGTCCTGAGGTGTTCTTCATGTTTGTCCTGAGGTGTTCTTTATTCTTGTCCTGAGGTATTCTTCATTCTTGTCCTGAGGTGTTCTTCACTCTTGTCCTGGGGTAATCTTCATGTTTGTCCTGAGGTGTTCTTCATTCTTGTCCAGAGGTGTTCTTCATGTTTGTCCTGAGGTGTTCTTCATTCTTGTCCTGAGGTATTCTTTATTCTTGTGCTGAGGTGTTCTTCATTCTTGTCCTGGGGTAATCTTCATGTTTGTCCTGAGGTGTTCTTCATTCTTGTCCTCAGGTGTTCTTCATGTTTGTCCTGAGGTGTTCTTCATTCTTGTCCTGAGGTGTTCTTCATTCTTGTCCTGAGGTATTCTTTATTCTTGTCCTGAGGTATTCTTCATTCTTGTTCTGAGGTGTTCTTCATTCTTGTCCTGGGGTAATCTTCATGTTTGTCCTGATGTTGTTCTTCATTCTTGTTCTGAGGTATTCTTCATTCTTGTCCTGGGGTGTTCTTCATATTTGACCTGAGGTGTTCTTCATTCTTGTCCTGAGGTGTTCTTCAGTCTTGTCCTCGGGTAATTTTCATGTTTGTCCTGAGGTGTTCTTCATTCTTGTTCTGAGATGTTCTTCATTCTTGTTCTGAGGTGTTCTTCATATTTGTCCTGAGGTGTTCTTCATTCTTGTCCTGAGGTGTTCTTCATTCTTGTCCTGAGGTATTCTTTATTCTTTTGCTGAGGTGTTCTTCATTCTTGTCCTGATGTGTTCTTCATTCTTGTCCTAGGGTAATCTTCATGTTTGCCCTGAGGTGTTCTTCATGTTTGCCCTGAGGTGTTCTTCATGTTTGTCCTGAGGTGTTCTTCATTCTTGTCCTGAGGTGTTCATCATTCTTGTCCTGAGGTATTCTTTATTCTTTTGCTGAGGTGTTCTTCATTCTTGTCCTGAGGTATTCTTTATTCTTTTGCTGAGGTGTTCTTCATTCTTGTCCTGATGTGTTCTTCATTCTTGTCCTGGGGTAATCTTCGTGTTTGGCCTGAGGTGTTCTTCATGTTTGCCCTGAGGTATTCTTCATTCTTGTCCTGAGGTATTCTTCATTCTTGTGCTGAGATGTTCGTCATTCTTGTCTGAGGTGTTCTTCATTCTTGTCCTGATGTGTTCTTCATTGTTGTCCTGAGGTGTTCTTCATACTTTTCCTGAGGTGTTCTTCATTATTGTCCTGATGGTTCTTCATTCTTCTCGTGCCTTATTTTTCCTAAGACTTACACATGAGTGACTCCAACATGGGCAGCATGCAGCTCAGTTTTTCCAGTATTTTCATGCAGTTGGTTGCATGTTGTTACTTCTGTCTGTGCCATTTATCCTAGTAGGTTGGGAAGTTCTCACTACTGTGGACCACATCTCATGTTGTTCAATAGTTTTGGCAAGTGGTGCAGCTGCTACGAAAGGACATGAATGCTTAAAGGCTGAGAAGCCAGAGTTTGGGCCTGATATTATGTGTAGAATAGCACTAGCAAAAGCAGCATTTCACGAGATGAAGAATGTTCTCTGAAATTTATCTTTATCAACTGAGGTGAAAAAATAAGTTCTTTGGAGCTCTGTATAGCCAATTATGATGTATGGAAGTAAACCATGGACAATTAACAGATTAATGAGGAATTATGTGGAAGCTGGAGAGATGTGATTTCATAAAAGAATGATGAGAATACTATAAATGGTTATAAAGCAGAAGGAAGATATCTTAAAATGAGTAAACTCACAAATAGAAAAGTTTATTGGCAACAAAAGACAGTCCTCATTCTTTGGGAATATCATGAGAAGGGGAAAGCTGGAGGATGTCATGACATGGGAAAGCTGAAAGATAGGAGAGATTTATATTTTTCTTTCATATTACCCTGATGTAGTTTTTAAACAGTCCCTTCTTAAGCATGTGTAGCAAAACTTGGATATCAATTTCTCTTTCATTTGAAGAGTTGCAGAAAACTCAAAGAGAGAAGAAACACATCCAGTAGAAAACATAGGGACATTCTTATGTTAATGTCATTTCCTTTGCAACTTTCACATGTTTATCTTATTCTTTGATTATCCTATAACTCCATTTTGTTTTATTAATCATGTTTTCTTCTGTTGGTTTCACACAGCTGTCTTTGAAGCATTCCTAAGAGCTTATATTGAGAACTTTAAATACAAGTCCATTACTACAGAAGACTGGAAGCAGTTTTTGTATGGCTACTTCTCATCAGAAGTGAGTCTTTTCAGATTATAAAGATGTCTTGGTCATATATTGCTAGTGTCTGAAGAGATAATTTCTTACTCCCAAACTATCTTCATTTGCTTTTCTTCTTGCATGCTAGCCTTCCTTATATTAATCCACTCTATCAATGTTATGGCTTGAACTCCTTCTGTCAATAGTTTTTTTTTATGTCAACACACTTTTACCCACTGTCTTACATAACTCCTATCTTAGACAATTCTTCAAATACCGTATGTGCATTAATTCAGTTTCCCCACCTTTTTTTCAACCTGCTTGAACAGGCATAGATTATTTGAGGTCACTGTCCAAAAGTTTACTTGTCTGTTACATTTCTGACATAATTCATTTGAAAACAACTGTCTAGACAGAGTTAAAGAATCCATCTTGAGCTACTACGTTTGTGTTGTCCTTATAATCTCTAGCAGTCACCATGCATTTGTTGTTTACAATTATAATATATATTTATATTGTTAATAGCAGGTTATTCCTTTTTTGAAGTAAATACCAGGTATCATATATTCATAATATGTACAGAATTATGTGTAAAGTATTGTGCATACTTGTTCATGTGTAAAATAGTGTGTGTACAGTATCTTGTGTGCAGTATTGTGTATACAGTATCTTAGGCAATATGAGTGCAGTATCATGTGTGCAGTATTGTACATTCTGTATCGTGTGAGTAGTAATGTGTGTGAATCATTGTGTATAGTAGAGCAATATTATCACTGCAGTATTATCTGAGTCGTGTTGTGTGGTCAGTATTGTGTGTACAGATCTCTGTGTAGTGTCTTAATTGTGTCATCATTGTGAGTGCAGCATTGTGAGTGCAACATTGTGTGTGCAGCTTTGTAAGTGCAACATTGTGAGTGCAACATTGTGAGTGCAGCATTGTGTGTGTAGCATTGTGTGTGCAACATTGTAAGTGCAACATTGTGTGTGTAGCATTGTGTGTGCAACATTGTAAGTGCAACATTGTAAGTGCAACATTGTGTGTGCAGCATCATGTGTCCAGTATTGTGTGTGAGTGCAACATTGTGAGTGCAACATTGTGTGTGCAGCATTGTGTGTGCAACATTGTGTGTGCAACATTGTAAGTGCAACATTGTGTGTGTAGCATTGTGTGTGCAACATTGTGTGTGCAACATTGTGAGTGCAACATTGTGTGTGCAGCATTGTGTGTGCAACATTGTGTGTGCAACATTGTAAGTGCAACATTGTGTGTGTAGCATTGTGTGTGCAACATTGTGAGTGCAACATTGTGTGTGCAGCATTGTGTGTGCAACATTGTGTGTGCAGCATTGTGTGTGCAACATTGTAAGTGCAACATTGTGTGTGCAGCATTGTGTGTGCAACATTGTGAGTGCAACATTGTGTGTGCAGCATTGTGTGTGCAACATTGTAAGTGCAACATTGTGTGTGTAGCATTGTGTGTGCAACATTGTGAGTGCAACATTGTGTGTGCAGCATTGTGTGTGCAACATTGTAAGTGCAACATTGTGTGTGTAGCATTGTGTGTGTAGCATTGTGTGTGCAACATTGTAAGTGCAACATTGTAAGTGCAACATTGTGTGTGCAGCATCACGTGTCCAGTATTGTGTGTGAGTGCAACATTGTGAGTGCAACATTGTGAGTGCAACATTGTGTGTGCAGCATTGTGTGTGCAACATTGTAAGTGCAACATTGTGTGTGTAGCATTGTGTGTGCAACATTGTAAGTGCAACATTGTGTGTGCAGCATTGTGTGTGTAGCATTGTGTGTGCAACATTGTGTGTGCAACATTGTAAGTGCAACATTGTAAGTGCAACATTGTGTGTGCAGCATCACGTGTCCAGTATTGTGTGTGAGTGCAACATTGTGAGTGCAACATTGTGAGTGCAACATTGTGTGTGCAGCATTGTGTGTGCAACATTGTAAGTGCAACATTGTGTGTGCAGCATTGTGTGTGTAGCATTGTGTGTGCAACATTGTAAGTGCAACATTGTAAGTGCAACATTGTGTGTGCAGCATCACGTGTCCAGTATTGTGTGTGAGTGCAACATTGTGAGTGCAACATTGTGAGTGTAGCATTGTGTGTGTAGCATTGTGTGTGCAACATTGTAAGTGCAACATTGTGTGTGTAGCATTGTGTGTGCAACATTGTAAGTGCAACATTGTAAGTGCAACATTGTGTGTGCAGCATCACGTGTCCAGTATTGTGTGTGAGTGCAACATTGTAAGTGCAACATTGTGAGTGTAGAATTGTGTGTGTAGCATTGTGTGTGCAACATTGTAAGTGCAACATTGTGTGTGTAGCATTGTGTGTGCAACATTGTAAGTGCAACATTGTAAGTGCAACATTGTGTGTGCAGCATCATGTGTCCAGTATTGTGTGTGAGTGCAACATTGTGAGTGCAACATTGTGAGTGCAACATTGTGTGTGCAGCATTGTGTGTGCAACATTGTAAGTGCAACATTGTGAGTGTAGCATTGTGTGTGTAGCATTGTGTGTGCAACATTGTAAGTGCAACATTGTAAGTGCAACATTGTGTGTGCAGCATCACATGTCCAGTATTGTGTGTGAGTGCAACATTGTAAGTGCAACATTGTGAGTGTAGCATTGTGTGTGTAGCATTGTGTGTGCAACATTGTAAGTGCAACATTGTGTGTGTAGCATTGTGTGTGCAACATTGTAAGTGCAACATTGTAAGTGCAACATTGTGTGTGCAGCATCACGTGTCCAGTATTGTGTGTGAGTGCAACATTGTGAGTGCAACATTGTGAGTGCAACATTGTGTGTGCAGCATTGTGTGTGCAACATTGTAAGTGCAACATTGTGACTGTAGCATTGTGTGTGTAGCATTGTGTGTGCAACATTGTAAGTGCAACATTGTGAGTGTAGCATTGTGTGTGTAGCATTGTGTGTGCAACATTGTAAGTGCAACATTGTAAGTGCAACATTGTGTGTGCAGCATCACATGTCCAGTATTGTGTGTGAGTGCAACATTGTAAGTGCAACATTGTGAGTGCAACATTGTGTGTGCAACATTGTGTGTGCAGCATTGTGTGTGCAACATTGTAAGTGCAACATTGTGTGTGCAGCATCATGTGTCCAGTATTGTGTGTGAGTGCAACATTGTGAGTGCAACATTGTGAGTGCAACATTGTAAGTGCAACATTGTGTGTGCAGCATCACGTGTCCAGTATTGTGTGTGAGTGCAACATTGTAAGTGCAACATTGTGAGTGCAACATTGTGAGTGCAACATTGTGTGTGCAGCATTGTGTGTGCAACATTGTAAGTGCAACATTGTGTGTGCAGCATCATGTGTCCAGTATTGTGTGTGAGTGCAACATTGTGAGTGCAACATTGTGAGTGCAACATTGTGTGTGCAGCATCACGTGTCCAGTATTGTGTGTGAGTGCAACATTGTAAGTGCAACATTGTGTGTGCAGCATCACAGGTCCAGTATTGTGTGTGAGTGCAACATTGTAAGTGCAACATTGTGTGTGCAGCATCACAGGTCCAGTATTGTGTGTGAGTGCAACATTGTAAGTGCAACATTGTGTGTGCAGCATCACGTGTCCAGTATTGTGTGTGAGTGCAACATTGTAAGTGCAACATTGTGTGTGCAGCATCACAGGTCCAGTATTGTGTGTGAGTGCAACATTGTAAGTGCAACATTGTGTGTGCAGCATCACGTGTCCAGTATTGTGTGTGAGTGCAACATTGTAAGTGCAACATTGTGTGTGCAGCATCACAGGTCCAGTATTGTGTGTGAGTGCAACATTGTGAGTGCAACATTGTAAGTGCAACATTGTGAGTGCAACATTGTGTGTGCAGCATCACGTGTCCAGTATTGTGTGTGAGTGCAACATTGTAAGTGCAACATTGTGTGTGCAGCATCACAGGTCCAGTATTGTGTGTGAGTGCAACATTGTAAGTGCAACATTGTGTGTGCAGCATCACAGGTCCAGTATTGTGTGTGAGTGAAACATTGTAAGTGCAACATTGTGTGTGCAGCATCACAGGTCCAGTATTGTGTGTGAGTGCAACATTGTGAGCGCAACATTGTGAGTGCAACATTGTGTGTGCAACATTGTGTGTGCAACATTGTGAGTGCAACATTGTGTGTGCAGCATCACATGTCCAGTATTGTGTGTGAGTGCAACATTGTAAGTGCAACATTGTGTGTGCAGCATCACGTGTCCAGTATTGTGTGTGAGTGCAGCATCTTCATGTGTTCACTGTTGTGTGTGTGTGTGTATGCGTGCGTTCGTGCGTGCGTGCATGTGACACACGTTCACTCACTTTGAACTCAAGCATAGACCATACACATGCTATTATTTCTAGTGCACTGGACTGATTTTTTTTTTAGCTTTCCATATTACCAGTGCACCCCGCCACCAGGCAAACCCACTCCGACTTCAGAGGTACTTGTAATTTACATCCCCAAGTCAAAGACAAGTCAACATTTTAGTCCATCTGACCGGTATAGGAGTTCAACCCGCTACGTTGGCATCAGCACACTGGATGTTTAAGAACAAACGCTCTTGTTCATTCAGCGATGCTGACCTCTATGGTTGAGTGTGCAGCATCATTGTGTATTGAGTGTTGTGTGTGCAGCATCATTGTGTGTTGTGTGTGTGCAGCATCATTGTGTATTGAGTGTTGTGTGTGCAGCATCATTGTATATTGAGTGTTGTGTGTGCAGCATCATTGTGTATTGAGTGTTGTGTGTGCAGCATCATTGTGTATTGAGTGTTGTGTGTGCAGCATCATTGTGTGTTGTGTGTGTGCAGCATCATTGTATATTGAGTGTTGTGTGTGCAGCATCATTGTATATTGAGTGTTGTGTGTGCAGCATCATTGTATATTGAGTGTTGTGTGTGCAGCATCATTGTATATTGAGTGTTGTGTGTGCAGCATCATTGTGTGTTGTGTGTGTGCAGCATCATTGTATATTGAGTGTTGTGTGTGCAGCATCATTGTGTGTTGTGTGTGCAGCATCATTGTGTATTGAGTGTTGTGTGTGCAGCATCATTGTATATTGAGTGTTGTGTGTGCAGCATCATTGTGTATTGAGTGTTGTGTGTGCAGCATCATTGTGTGTTGTGTGTGTGTGTGCAGCATCATTGTGTATTGAGTGTTGTGTGTGCAGCATCATTGTATATTGAGTGTTGTGTGTGTGCAGCATCATTGTATATTGAGTGTTGTGTGTGTGTGCATCATCATTGTATATTGAGTGTTGTGTGTGCAGCATCATTGTATATTGAGTGTTGTGTGTGCAGCATCATTGTGTGTTGTGTGTGCAGCATCATTGTGTATTGAGTGTTGTGTGTGCAGCATCATTGTGTATTGAGTGTTGTGTGTGCAGCATCATTGTATATTGAGTGTTGTGTGTGTGCAGCATCATTGTATATTGAGTGTTGTGTGTGTGCAGCATCATTGTATATTGAGTGTTGTGTGTACAGCATCATTGTGTATTGAGTGTTGTGTGTGCAGCATCATTGTATATTGAGTGTTGTGTGTGCAGCATCATTGTGTATTGAGTGTTGTGTGTGCAGCATCATTGTATATTGAGTGTTGTGTGTGCAGCATCATTGTGTATTGAGTGTTGTGTGTGCAGCATCATTGTATATTGAGTGTTGTGTGTGCAGCATCATTGTGTGTTGTGTGTGCAGCATCATTGTGTATTGAGTGTTGTGTGTGCAGCATCATTGTATATTGAGTGTTGTGTGTGCAGCATCATTGTATATTGAGTGTTGTGTGTGCAGCATTATTGTGTGTTGTGTGTGCAGCATCATTGTTTATTGAGTGTTGTGTGTGCAGCATCATTGTATTTTGAGTGTTGTGTGTGCAGCATCATTGTGTATTGAGTGTTGTGTGTGCAGCATCATTGTGTGTTGTGTGTGTGCAGCATCATTGTGTATTGAGTGTTGTGTGTGCAGCATCATTGTGTATTGAGTGTTGTGTGTGCAGCATCATTGTGTATTGAGTGTTGTGTGTGCAGCATCATTGTGTGTTGTGTGTGTGCAGCATCATTGTATATTGAGTGTTGTGTGTGCAGCATCATTGTGTATTGAGTGTTGTGTGTGCAGCATCATTGTGTATTGAGTGTTGTGTGTGCAGCATCATTGTATATTGAGTGTTGTGTGTGCAGCATCATTGTGTATTGAGGGTTGTGTGTGCAGCATCATTGTATATTGAGTGTTGTGTGTGCAGCATTGTGTTTGCAATATTGTGTTTATAGTATATATTTTTGAAATATGGAAGGGTTTTTAACCTGTGCATTGTGCATAAAAGAGCTGTCATTTTCCTTGTCTGAGAGGACTAGGCACCCGATTCACAATCCAGATTTGAAACTGAAGGGCCAATGACATCGTCATGTTCCTCTGAAAAAAAAAAAAACATTCCTCAACTGGATGCAAACCTAGCACTTCAACCAGACTTTAGAACTTATAGTAAACACTGTGGCCACAGAAGAAATTCACATATTTGTTTTCTTATTTTTAGTGTTTTATTTATCCGTGAAATGTATAATTCTCATTGAATGTCAGAAAGAGGATACTGACATCTTATATAGAACCTGTTCTTCTGTATGGCAGTAAATCTTGGAATGTGAATGAACAAATTAGGAAGAAGTGGAGATATGATTTCTGAGACAAATGTTGCAAATATCTTTGATGGCCAGAGCAATTAATAACAATTGCCTGGAAGAGGCTAATGAAAGTAGAACATTATACAAGCTATAAAAAAGCGACAGTGTTCTTTGATCATAACGTGAGAAGAATATTGGAGGATATTATGCTGTCTTGAAAGATCTGTGCTAGAACAGGCAGAGGCAGACAGAGAATAAGTATGCTTGATAGTGTAAGACAATAGCGTGAAAGAATATTGTCAGTCAAATTGAGCCCTAGCACCAAGGACTAAGGTCTATGCCGTTTTGCAGGTCACTTGATGATGATTATTATTATTTGTGTTTTGCCTAATAGTTCCACTTCTTCCTTGTATTTGGTATATTATAATTTTTTTTTAAAGATTTGTTTTCTGTCAGGTTCACCTTGTATTTGGTATATTATACTATTTTTAAGATTTTTTTTCTGTCAGCATGATGAATATCTGGTTCACCTTGTAGTTGGTTTATTATACTTTTAGTAAAGATTTTTTTCCTTGTCAGCTTGATGATTATCTGGTTCAATATGTTAGGTTATTTGATTAATATTATAAAACATTGCAGGAACATCACAAGACATTGGACACAGTTGATTGGGAGACATGGTTTCATGGGCTTGGCATGCCCCCTTATCAACCAAAGTATGTTCAGATTAATATAAGTATGAGGTTTATTAAAATATTGCTTGTTACACCTTATCTCACACCATTGGTGTTTGTTGTCTTTTACAAAGATGTACAAAAATATATGAATTTATGATTATTTCCTAGCAAACATATACTCTTTTCCAAGATTGTATTTACTATATTGTTTCCCACAGAAGGTGAAGTATTATTTTTATAACTGCCAGTTATATATATGGTCTCTTGACAATGAATGACCTAACACCTGTGGAGGAAACATGATCAACCTGGGCAGTCTGTGTGCACAGTGCTGAATCATGACCTCATGACATCCCAACATGCCTCTCCACAGATATGAAGTTACAGACCTGGTCTTGCACAACTCTTGCTGATGTCTGAGTTTGGAGAGGAGAAGAAGAGCTCTGCAACACACTTCACGTGGGTATGGTACTTTGGCATGGAGTCAGCAGGGAAGTCTCTACACCAGCCTCATTCCGATTGTTTAGGCCCTTTAAGGACTCAGAAAATCTGAACAACTGTACATCATATTTGAGAGTTTACACTCAACCTTCCAGAAGATTCACCAACCAACCAACGTTCAACTAAAACTTTTTGTGAAAGATGCATATGTATAGCGTTTCTTAGTCTCTTCTGTACATTGTCAAGTGTTTAGTGTTACACAACCATTGTCTAGTGTTAAAAGTCATTGTCTAGTGTTACAAAAACATTGTCTAGTATTACACAACTAAACAGCACAGACAGAAAATCAGTGTGTCATAAAGTAAATATTTTATATTATATTGTATTTTGGTTGGTTGGTTGATATAGTTTTTTTATCAGGTTGTTCATTCATGTACAAACTGATAGATTCGTGGATAGTTGATAGCATTGTTCCATCTTAATAGACAAGTTGCACATTCATTCTGAGAATGGTCATGGATCTTCAACACAGGCTGTGCAAGATGTGAGAATAGCTGTGGAGCTTGCATACAGACAGATTGTGGAAGATTTGAGAATACTTATAGTGCTGCCACATGGGCTGTGTTAATTGTGAGAATATCTCTGGAGCTTCCATACAGACTGCAGGATTTGAGAATATTCACAGAGCTTCCACACAGACTGCAAGATTTGAGAATACTCATAGAGCTTCCACACAAGCTGCGCAAGATTTGAGAATACTCATAGAGCTTCCACACAGACTGTACAAGATTTGAGAATACTCATAGAGCTTCCACACAAGCTGTGCAAGATTGGAGAATACTCAAAGAGCTTCCATACAAGCTGTGCAAGATTTGAGAATACTCATAGAGCTTCCATACAAGCTGTGCAAGATTTGAGAATACTCATAGAGCTTCCACACAGACTGCAAGATTTGAGAATACTCATAGAGCTTCCACACAGACTCTGCAAGATTTGAGAATACTCATAGAGCTTCCAGACAGACTGTGTCAAATGTGGGAATACTCATGGAGTTTCCACACAAACTGTGCAAAATGTGAGAATACTCATAGAGTTTCCACACAGATTGTGTCAGATGTAAACACATGTTAGTTGTCTTCGTTATGGGAATTACTGTGACTCTCCTGCAATCTCACAGCATGCACAGTTTGTAATCCTCATACACACTTCATCACGGCAGAGATTATCATTGATCCTCCCTTCGCTAGCCAGACTAGCGTCTGTTTATAGGATACCCTGCTGGGAGGTGAAGAGAGATTAGTTGGAATACTGCCTGGCCCTGGCACATCAACATGCCACATATTGTAATTCCACCCACACACAACCCCCACCCACCTACACACACCTCACTCACCTAAACATATCACCCACCAATACACACACCCTCCATTCACTCACACACATCCCCACCACCCATACACACCCCCAGCCAACCCCACACTCCCAAATACCCACCCACACACACTCACCAAGCCATACACATCCCCCACCCAAACACACCCCCACCCAAACACCCACCAACCCACCCTTCCCTATTAACACACCCCCCTACACACACATCCCCCTACACACACATCCCCCTACACTACACACACATCTCCCCACAAACACACCCATCCCCAGCCCACATCCCCTCCATTCACCCACACACATCCCCACCACCCATACACACCCCCAGCCAACCCCACACTCCCAAATACTCACCCCACCCACCCACACACACTCACCAAGCCATACACATCCCCCACCCACCCAAACACCCACCAACCCACCCTTCCTTATTAACACCCCCCCCCCCTCCCCTACACACACATCCCCCTACACACACATCTCCCCACAAACACACCCATCCCCAGCCCACAAACACCCACCCACCCACCCACCCATATCCACACACCTCCACCCACCCACCCACCCATATCCACACACCTCCACCCACCCACCCATATCCACACACCTCCAACCACCCAGCCAAACACTCATCCCCCAACCACACATCCCTGCACCCCCCCCCCCACCAATAAACACACCCCCCACCAATCAACACACCCTGCACCCACCCACATACACATTCCCCACCCACCAACACACACAACCCCCCACCAACAACACCCACACACTTCCTACCATCCAACCAAACACCCCCACCCACCACACATCCCTTCATCCACCCCCCCCCCCCCAAAGTAAAGTAATGACCCACTTATACACCTTGAGATGTATTGGGTATATGGTGCTAGCCCCATGTTTTTATAGTCCAATCAACACTCTACAGGAGGTATCCTAAATATCACACCAGCCACATTCACTTCCTGGGACTTCCCTGGCACCCATGTTGGGCTGGGTCGACCTGGAAATGCCATGTCAGTTTTACTAACAGCTGCCACAATGCATGACCACCGGGACTGGCCAAGGCACCCATGCTAGCCACTGACTTGCCATGGCTCCATTGATAAATTGTATCTCACCAGAATCTGTATATCATTTTCACATGGAGATATGTTTTTCTATTGACTTGTGTATCTGGAGAATTATAGTTTTGACATGGAATTGCTTTGACCATTTTTAGTTTTTCACCCTTATCCATGTTAGGCATTACCACTACAGATATCTTCAATATCAGCATGTCAGCTCTCTCATTGGTACTAATTTGTGAGTTTCCAGAACAGCCAACTCAAAGATCATGAATGTTGAGAGAATCTGTAATCTTATCCTCTCATGCCATAGTTAGGCATTTTCAACCTTTCAAAGCATAAAGAGAATTGAACTTTATTGTAAAGGGTTACAAATTGGGCACGTGGGCCCGTCTTACATTCGGCTCTTCCAATCACTCATCGTTTGTTCATCAACAGTGCATGATACATTCACGTAGGGAAAAAAACATTGTCAAATGAATGTTGTAAGCATAAACAATGCAAATTATCATGTTATGTGGCACATCCCCCCTCCAACACAGACATCCCGTACCAACCCACAAACACATGCCTCACCCACTCACACATAACTCACCCATACCCACAACCCCACCCACCACACATCCCTCCACCCACTCACACATCCCCTCACCAACCCAGACATCTCACACCCACCCACACAAACATCCCCACCCACACACAACTCCCCACTCACATGCCCCAACCCACACAAACTCACCACACACACATGCTCCACCCACCCAATCACACACCTCCAACCACACACACACATACCCCTCCCACACACACATTGTGCACCAACACACACACATCCCTCACCCACTCACACATTACCCACCCATACCTACACATCTTCCCATCCACACACACATAGAGAGAGAGAGTCATGTTTTTTTTTTGGGCGCTCTCTCGCTTTGAACTCAAACTAAGCCCATACACGCTGCTTGTAGTAGCACTGGACTGATTTAACATGTGGATTAGCTTTCCCTAATACCAGTGTCTCTCAGCATTTCAGTCCAGCTGACTGGTGTAGGGGTTGAATCCCCCTACCTCAGATCATCACCGGATGTGTAAGAACCGGCGCTTCTATCCATTTGGCCACACTGACCACCGTTTTAAGTGTTTCATTGTCACAGACCCCACGCAGTGTTCAGAGGGAGGCAGTCACTTATGGAGAATGGTTCTTGTCCCCCATTTGGTGAGATGTCAGAAATAATTATCTCGTGTTTCACATTACATCAGCCATTACGTATTTACAGATATTTACAAGTGCTACAGATTTTCTATGACTAAAGACATCTGTTTTCCTTGCTGGTTTTCTTCAGCTATGACAAAAGTCTTGCTGCACCAGGCAGAACTTTAAGTGAACGGTGGATAGAACAACCAGATGATGACCTTCATGTTTTCCATCCTGAAGACATCAATAACATGCCAAGTATTGTTATTAGAGAATTCCTGTCACAGCTTATTTTGTCAGAGGTAAACTTAGATCTCAGCGTTATTCATGTTTCATTATTGTCAAACAAGACTGAGTCATGTTTTATCTTTCGCTGTTGTCCAAGAGACTGAATGTTGATATTCAGTTCTGATCTATAAAACAAAATCCAATTTCATTGTTAATATATTTCTGTGTGCGTGCACGCGCTCTCGCACACGGATGGGCAGGAGGGTTGTGGGTGGGGTATGGGGTGAGGGTGTGTGGGGGGTATGTGTGTAGGGGGTGGGGGTGTGTGTTACATGGTGTCACTTCATTAGAAGACACATATTTATAAATGGCATTAGAAATATCATTTGTACCCCTGTCCACACTGAATGTACGGAGAGACAATATACACAATGGTGCATGGATATGCAACTAACTTAACCCCTGTCCACTTTGAATGTATGGAGAGACAACATACACAATGGTGCATGGATATGCAACTAACTTAACCCCTGTCCACATTGAATGTATGGAAAGACAACATACACAGTGGTGCATGGATATGCAACTAACTTAACCCCTGTCCACATTGAATGTATGGAGAGACAACATACACAGTGGTACATGGATATGCAACTAACTTAACCCCTGCCCACATTGAATGTAAGGAGAGACAATATACACAGTGGCTCATGAATATGCAACTAACTTAACCCCTGCCCACATTGAATGTATAGAGAACATCATACACAGTAGTTCATGGATATGCAACTAACTTAACCCCTGCCCACATTAAATGTATGGAGAGACAATATACACACTGGTTCATGGATATGCAACTAACTTAACCCCTGTCCACATTGAATGTATGGAGAGACAATATACACAGTGGTTCATGGATATGCAACTAACTTAACCCCTGCCCACATTGAATGTATGGAGAGACAACATACACAGTGGTTCATGGATATACAACTAACTTAACCCCTGCCCACATTGAATGTATGGAGAGAGAATATACACAGTGGTTCATGGATATGCAACTAACTCAACCCCTGCCCACATTGAATGTATGGAGAGACAACATACACAGTGGTTCATGGATATACAACTAACTTAACCCCTGCCCACATTGAATGTATGGAGAGACAATATACACAGTGGTTCATGGATATGCAACTAACTTAACCCCTGCCCACATTGAATGTATGGAGAGACAACATACACAGTGGTTTATGGATATACAACTAACTTAACCCCTGCCCACATTGAATGTATGGAGAGACAATATACACAGTGGTTCATGGATATGCAACTAACTTAACCCCTGCCCACATTGAATGTATGGAGAGACAATATACACAGTGGTTCATGGATATGCAACTAACCTAACCCCTGCTCACATTGAATGTATGGAGAGACAATATACACAGTGGTTCATGGATATGCAACTAACTTAACCCCTGCCCACATTGAATGTATGGAGAGACAACATACACAGTGGTTCATGGATATGCAACTAACTTAACCCCTGTCCACATTGAATGTATGGAGAGACAATATACACAGTGGTTCATGGATATGCAACTAACTTAACCCCTGCCCACATTGAATGTATGGAGAGACAATATACACAGTGGTTCATGGATATGCAACTAACTTAACCCCTGTCCACATTGAATGTATGGAGAGACAACATACACAGTGGTGCATGGATATGCAACTAACTTAACCCCTGTCCACATTGAATGTATGGAGAGACAACATACACAGTGGTTCATGGATATGCAACTAACTTAACCCTTGTCCACATTGAATGTATGGAGAGACAACATACACAGTGGTGCATGAATATGCAACTAACTTAACCCCTGTCCACATTGAATGTATGGAGAGACAATATACATAGTGGTTCATGGATATGCAACTAACTTAACCCCTGCCCACATTGAATGTATGGAGAGACAACATACACAGTGGTTCATGGATATGCAACTAACTTAATCCCTGCCCACATTGAATGTATGGAGAGACAACATTCACAGTGGTTCATGTATATGCAACTAACTTAATCCCTTTCCACATTGAATGTATGGAGAGACAATATACACAGTAGTTCATGGATATGCAACTAACTTAACCCCTGTCCACATTGAATGTATGGAGAGACAATATACACAGTGGTTCATGGATATGCAACTAACTTAATCCCTGCCCACATTGAATGTATGGAGAGACAACATACACAGTAGTTCATGGATATGCAACTAACTTAACCCCTGTCCACATTGAATGTATGGAGAGACAATATACAGAGTAGTTCATGGATATGCAACTAACTTAACCCCGGTCCACATTGAATGTATGGAGAGACAATATACACAGTTGTTCAGTTTGCTCGGGCTGCCCCTGCTTTGTTTACCACTGATACTTCTAGTTGTGACAATGTTTTCTCATGCCTCCCTTTTCATTAAATGACCAAAGAACATTGTATCCTTATATTTGTATATAATGTTTATATTTCTCTTCTTTGCGTTCATCCGGAGTGATTTTTTCAGATGTGATTGCGGTGTGTCTGGTTAGGCACCCTCGGGTCGAAACCCTCAGGCCAACACATCCGACTTTTAGCGTGCATTTTTGACCAGGTTAGCAATCCTGGGAGACTCTCACTTTTGTGGTACCGTCCACATCTCAGCTGGTCTAGTTGGAACAGTCGAAGACTACACGGTCATCCCTCAAGTGAAGGCAGGGACAGTCCATAGCATTTTCCGCCATCCTGGGTGGCTTCCATAATTGCAGAGCCGGCACATAACGCTCTGGTGCTGGGTTTACCGAGGGAATCGTCACGTCCTGCTCATGGCTGTTTTAATTCCTCACTTCAATATATTGGGCATTTCGCTCGCCCTGGGCCGTTCCTGCACAAACCAGTCAGCTCTGCGGTTGGTTTCCACTAAGCGAGTTTTCGGACATGTGCTTGTCCCTGTACCCATCAGAGCTGTTCCAGGCACGGCGGACATTCGGAAAACTACCTAGTCAGAGCTGTTCCGAACAAGAGCGGCATTCGGAAACTAGGTAGTCAGAGCTGTTCCTAGCACGGGAGACATTCGGACGAGACATTTCACTCGGACGTAAATGCGTAGTGTCAATTTTTAGTTGCCACCCGTAGGACGACACTTCCGACTTCCGGCGGGCATTTTTTAGTGAGGTTAGCCTTCCTCTGGTTTCGAGACACGTTAGACTGTTGTAATGTCACCCACATCTCAGCTGGTCAGGATAGAACGATCAACGATATCGTGGTCTGCCCTCAAGGGAAGGCAGGGGCAGACCATGGGCATTATCTCGCTATCCAAGGAGGCTTCCATAATTGCAGAGCCGGCACATATTGCTCTGAGACTGGGCTCACCCAAGGAGTTTTCACGTCCTGCTCATGGCTGCTTTAGTTCCTCACTTCCATGTGTTGGGCATCCCACTAGCCACTGATCGTTCAATCACACACCAGGAGCGGTCAGACTGCGAGTGACATCCACTCGGTAAGCTTTTGCTTGTGACTTCAGACCACGCAATAGGTTCGCTCGCCGTGCGTTCCATTTTGCGTTGATGAGACATTATTCAACTTTTGTCTACACTCTCTATGAGTTAGATACAGACAGTTTCTGTAACCCTTCGACTGGGGCACTTTTCTGACTTTTTTGTACTCGCTCACGAGGTAGGCTACATGTGCTGCCGGCTCAGCACCTTACCTTCGTGCAGCAGTGAACGGGAAACGGCCAGGCCCCTTCATCCGGGAATCTCTCGTATCCCCCAGCTGGGAGCCTTCGAACATGTATCAGACCTGAGCATGTAGCTTGCTCAGTATCATGTTTCTATTTTCCGGTAGACGGGTATCAGCCTGGCTCTAAGATCCGAGGGTTTGTGGCTTAGAGGCGTTCAGCCACAGCCCTCGACAGGGAGCCTTAGGAGTTTTGTCCGGACCAAGAAATTCTGCCTTTGTGCCCCTCATTTAAATTTTGACTGCTATCCTCAGTCTATGCCTGCAGAGCAGCAGGTTGTGTCTCTCTTAGTCTGGTCCCTATCCCATTAGCTGTCCGATATGTAATTTTTCACCCATCGGCAAGCAAATGGGGTCTATGGGACACGCAAGCTCCCCCACCACGTCAAGGTGGAGACACATCGGGGGAGATGTTTATATTTTATTAGCATATGTTGGTAGAAATATTTTGTTAACATTTTTAATTCTTTTTTCCCCCCACATATCCTATTTACAGGACACCGCTGTCAATACCAGCATTTTACTGCTGTTGTTGATTTCTTGGCAAGATTACTCTCAGTAGTTTGCCATTGCTTTCTGAGCAACCGGCTCACATACCCCCGTAAGTAATCAATGCGACGCAATCTGCTACCGAATCTCACGCAGCTGCATTACCCTACGTGGATATACAGGATTACGGAGAAAGTCAATAAACTCTTTGCCAGGGAGACCGGCTTGTTAACATTAACAGTTCATATTATGTATTTATTTTCAATATCTATTGTTTTGGTGCCGGTCTCTCTGGCTGAGGGGTTACAACACTTTCTCCGTAATCCCGTTTGTCACGCAGAGTCTCGTAGCGGGGGCGAGCTGGGAGCGGTTCGTCCCCCGCTCGTGACTTGCGGGACACTGAGCCGGCCACTCAGAAAGCAATGGCAAACTACTGAGCGTAATCTTGCCAAGAAATCAACAGACAGCTGAAAGATGCTGCTGTTGACAGCAATGTCCTGTAAAGGATATGCGAATTAAAAAAAAAAAAATTGTTTTGGTGTTTTTACTTAGCCACATTTGTTCTCCTATTATTAGTTTATTTTACGTATCTATTGTTTTCATGACAAAACTGAGCCACATTTGTCCTATCATTTATTTATTTTAATTATCTATTGTTTTCTTGTCCTTAGCCACCATTGTCCCAGACCAAGGTGAAACACCTGGAACAAGTGTACAGGTTCAACAAGGTGCGCAACTCTGAGATACGGTTCAGGTAAGTCAGACCATAATGTCAGCAGTATTCACAAATAAGAATCCTCATTCATTGAATGGCATTTATAGATGACTAGCTGACCCGGCCCAGCTTCGCCCAGGCCCTGGAGGGGATCTATCTATCTATCAGTCTGTCTGCTTGTTTGTCTGTCTATCTGTCTGGCTGGCTGACCTGGCCCGGCTTCACCCAGTCCCTGGTGGGGAGCATCTCATTTAATTCATATAAGTAGTCATATAAGCTCTCCCGTTCCTGACTATCTGTCTGTCTGTCTATCTGTCTGACCCGGCTTCACCCAGTCCCTGGTGGGGAGCATCTAATTTAATTCATATACGTAGTCATATAAGCTCTCCCGTTCCCGACTGTCTGTCTGACCCGGCCCGGCTTCACCCAGTCCCTGGTGGGGAGCATGTCATTTAATTCATATAAGTAGTCAAATAAGCTTCCGTTCCCGACTATCTGTCTGTCTGTCTATCTATCTGACCCGGCGTGGTTTCGCCCAGCTCCTGGCTCACAGTAACTTAAAAGAATGTCCTTCCACACACCATTCATTATTTTTAATGAAAACTGTTTTTAATCACCGACATGACAGTTGATAAGTTTTGTAAGCAGAAAAAGATGGGTTACAATGTTATGCATTATTTTTATGCAAACTTTGAAAATGCCTTAAAGATTATATCATTATTTATTATAACTGATATGCCTGAAAATAACTATAGACAAAGAGTTTAACAATAGTGCAAGTAAGTCCAACAATATGACTATAAAGTATATAGAAATGTTATTAAAAGTTATGTCCCTTGAAGTAACTTTTCTAGAGTGAAGTCCCCCTGCTATATAGAACTGTCTATCTGTTTCATAGAAAAATGAAAAAGTAAATGTTATTAAATAAGTAGAAGATTTTACACTATGAAACTATTATAGTCGGTTGCACAGGAATGAAAGGAAGACGTGTAGAAAATTTCATCTCAATCGGATGTACCGTTATCGAACCCATCCAATACAAACAAAACCACAAACAAAGTCACATACACTCTGTTTTATATATATAGATAGTCACATTGGAGTCAATGAGTGACCTTATCCAGTGAAAGAAATTGCCATGAAAATCACAAGTGTAGAATACTTTAAAGAATTTTAACACAGAAATCTTGAAAAGAAATCAACTGAAATTTGTTCCCTACGAAAATATTCTAATATGTGCCTCATGAGGTGTATGCCTCACATTATTGGAAACAGTAAGTATCACATCTGCCTAAGTAAAATCAGTTTTTAACACTGTGTGATTTTACTAGAATTACACATTTTTGTTAATTTATTTTAAATGTATGTTTTTAAACACGTTGTTTAAAAACATTAAAAACTAAATTTCTATTATTTAAAAAAATATGTAGGTAGTGCCAAGGTAGATACTGCCACTTCAGGCCTGGTGAAAGTGCTATATCTTCATATATTCTAGGCTGTTGAATAATGAGATGAGGTGGCCACTTCCATTGCTCACTGAATGTCCATCTCAGACAACTACCAGACATTTCTGTAAATGGATTGAACCCTTTTTTATATAACAATATGATCATCATCATGATATGCCCTACCAATAAAACGATATGTTATACATTAAAATCAACCAAGAAGTAGCTTCTTATTTGATTTGTTTGTGTTTATTTTTTATTTTTGTTTATAAGAAAACTAATTTTAAGGTTTTTTTTAATGGGTGTGTATGCGTGCATGGATGCATGTTTTTTTTTTTTTTTTCATAAGTTTTGTGCTATACACCAGGATATATGATATATACTGCAAAAGTTGTTCTGTTCATAACTGCATGTTGAACACAACTGTAGCTCATACTTGGTTGTCATGGAAGAGGTGCTCTGGTCCAGACCTCTGTCTTCCTATCTTGTACTTGTGGTATTGATATCTGAGTAACTTGTGCAAAACTGAAAAATGATGACTTTGTCTCACCTGAATAGTTGATGATTTCTTCAATCTTCTTCTTCTTCATTCATCCAAAATGTTTGTTTGGGGCGTAAATGTGTAGTGCCTTTCGGTTGACACATCCAACTTCTTTGTGCGTTTGTTAGCTGTGTTAACCTTCCTAGGTGTTTTGTAGTATGTTCCATACTCTCAATGTTGTGCTGTCCACTTCATCCCTCTATCTACAGGAGGTGCCCCAGCTAACCCATTTTGAATGCTAGCTGGTCAGCTCTCATGTGAAGGCAGGGGCAGACCTTGGGCATTCCCTGCTATCCAAGAAGGCTTCCATAAATGCAGAGCCAACACATAGCACTCTGGTACTGGGCTCGCCCAAGGAATTGTCATGTCCTGTAAATGGCTGCTTAGCCTCACTTCCGTATATTAGGCTTTCCATTCATCACAGAAGCCAGAAGAATGCAGTCTGCAGATGATGCCCACATTATGAGCTTTTGATTCAGACTTTCCTCGTAATGGATTTGCTAGCCTAGCAATATTCCATGTTGTAGTCACTGTGATGCCTTTGCCACCGACATACTCATTGGATGAAGTGTGGCAGGCTTGGAACTTCTTCTTCTTCCTACACTTTCAGATGTTAACCTGAATATAGTTGAAGAAAGTAACAGTCAACCTGAGCTTCTTGACATCTCTATAGAGTGTGTCCTCAAATGAAATGGGTGTCAATCAATCAATCAATCATGTGCCTTGCCGGAAAGCATGGGCGGTCATGACTCGCCATTTCACTCGATCACCAGAGTCGTGGATCAGCTCAGTGTTCCTGTCTCAACCATGCCATATGGCCAAGCCATCCAGGTATTTACTTCTAGGTCTTCCCCTTGGTCTGTTCCCTTCAATCTTGCCAGTAAGTTCTCCAATCCATTTCTTCTCATAACTTGTCCAAACATGACCATGATAGTTTTCTTATAAACAAAAAAAATATAAACACAAACAAATCAAATAAGAAGCTACTTCTTGGTTCATTTTAATGTATAACATATCGTTATATTGGTAGGGGGGCATGTCATGATGATGATCATATTGTTATATTAAAAAGGGTTCAATCCAGCCTCATGAAAGGGGTACCAAAGAATTTACAGAAATGTCTGGTAATTGTCTGAGATGGACATTCAGCGAGCAATGGAAGTGGCCACCTCATCTCATTATTCAACAGCCTAGATTATATGAAGATATAGCACTTTCACCAGGCCTGAAGTGGCAGTATCTACCTTGGCACTACCTACACATTTTTTAAATAATAGAAATTCAGTTTTTAATGTTTTCAAACAGCTAAGTTGTTTAAAAATATACATTTAAAATAAAGTACCAAAATTTTACTGTCTACGTCTAATTTCTATGATCAATTTATGATTTTCATTTGTCTCCTGTAGTACTTGGTCATTGGTTTTTCTCTGCGTCCATGGTATTCTTTGCATTTTCCTTAGAAACCACATTTCTACAGCCATCAGCATTTTCAGCTTGACTGCTCATTGTCCAAGTTTCACATTCATACAAAAGAACAGGCTCTATGTAGCACCTTAACACGCTTTTTCTCGTTTCAATTGACATCTTTTTATTGGTCAGATGTTTTTCATCTTGCTAAAGGCTACTTTTGCCATGATGATTCTTGTTCTAATCTCTTCAAGGCATCTCCCATCAGATGTTATGACTGTTCCAAGATAATTGTACCGATTTACTTGTTGAATAATATTTACATTGTGGTGCTTCGTTCTTCCTAGTGACGACCATAATCTGTATCTTTTTACAATTTCATTCTAATCCCAGTTCACTGTGTGCAACAACCGCGTCTACAAATTGTTGCAGTAACTGAAAACTCTAACCTGCCAGATAAGCTGAATTTGATGACACATCATAGAATGTGAATTTCATATGAAAACTTTTAAATCCTAAACATACAATGTTTAACCTAACCTGATTACTGAATAAGCAGAAGTTGGTTGCAGATCAAATATTGTGAATTGAATAGGAAAACTGGAAACTAAACATGAAATCTTGAAACTGTAACCTGCATGTTCTTTGAACAATTAAGACCAGTGATTGCTTAACAGTTGTGGGCTGCTATCCCTTTCACTTGAAGGCCATATTCCTGGTGCCTCCAAACATAACCTCTTGTCTTCTCATGGTGCTGTCTGGACATTAGGATTGTTAAAGCTGGCCTTCCTCGCCTCACAGTAAATGGTAGAACTGTGAAAGGCAAAGCAGACTGAAGTACCGGAGAATTACTTTTGATAGAAGCCTGTCATGTAGGGATCATGCTGAAGTGGTGGTTACAAAATGTCAGAAGGGGCTCAATGCACTGAAGAGTATGGCAGCAAGGGACATGGAGCAGAAAATGCTATTCAGATGTTTTCAGCACCTGATCATTTCATTGGTAGAGTATGGACTGGGAATGCTCACTGTACAACAACTGAGACTAGGGTAGTTGTGTTCATCCTCGCCATAGTAATTTGTTTTTGACTCTAAATCTTTGATTGTGTTTTAGTCTTTTGACAACACCACTCAACATTTTGTGCTGCACTAGTGTGCACTGTTTAGGAAACACCATTCCCCATTTTTGTACCTTAACATTATTTAACTGAAAGGACTAGTTTCCTCATATTTGGCTTAGAATTCAGTTAAATGTAACTAATTACCCAGGATGTAACTGAGATTTTTGTGGGAAAGACTGAAAATGGATTATTGCTTTCTATCTGCTCTTGTGACTGACATTGGGAAGTGGTTGCAGTGCTGTAGTCTTGAATAAATACATGTTGATATTGTTTCAGATGGCTGAGATTGTGTGTGCTGGTGAAATGGGAAGATGCCATACCCCATGTTCTGGCGTTCGTGAATGAACAAGGAAGGATGAAATTTGTGAGACCCTTGTACAGGTAAGATGTGTTCTCAGCAGTTGGGAAAAGGGGGGGGGGGGGGGGAATTATGATTTGTTCAAGATCGCGTTAATACAAGAACTGATTACTTGATATTGTTTTTCCCTCCATACTTTACAGTTATGTACTTCTCGCCCTTCTGAAATTCATTTTATAACTTAAGTAGACGCTCAAATGATGTTTTATGTAGACATCTAGACTTATTCTAGTATGTGTTATTAAATTTAGCTACCATTTTTACATATACTGTGTAAGGGGGAGGGAAGAGATTTATAGGGAGGAAATATGAAAGGGGGGGGGGGGGGGGAATGATGTTCTGAAAATATGGTGAAGGGGTGCATGGACCAAAAAAGGTTGAGAACCACTGCTCTAGAAGACCGAGAGTTTTAAATCTGAAGTTGATGCATTGACATCCAGGTGGGATGAGCCCTGAAAGTGCCATGCATCTATTGGAGTTAGATTGTTGTAAAGACTGTTCCCCAAGCCCTGCATCTATTGGAGCTAGATTGTTGTAAAGATGGTTCCCCTAGCTGGTATCTATTAGAGTTAGATTGTTGTAAAGACTTGTCCCCAAGCCGGTATCTATTGGAGTTAGATTATTGTAAAGACTTGTCCACAAGCTGATATCAAAGTATCATCTCCAGGCACAACGCAGTCACGTCCAAAAAAAAGAAACTCCGGATGAACGCAGAAGAAGATATCATTTAATTCCTCATATCCCTCCTGTTGTAATTTTCTATGAAATAACTTATTCATGTGTTTGCTACACAGAGACTTGTCTGACTGGGAGGTAGCTAGACCAAAAGCTGTTGCCAATTATCTGGATCATCGGCCGGAAATGCATAATACGACAGCAGGGCTCGTGGCCAAAGATCTGAAACTTGAATGATGAAAGATGGTGACTGCAGTATGATGGGGAAATATAAATATAATAAAGAGATCAGGCTAAGATCCTGCAGGGAAACAACAAACACTGTATACTGTAACCTATAAATGTGATGGGTTTTTAGCACCAAAGAAACAGAAAGAACACAACTAAGGGATGCAAAACATCTGACAATTTAGTTAAAGCAAAGTTTTCAAGAATTACACAAATATCAATCAATCAATCAATCATGTGCCATGCCGGAAAGTGTGGGCGGTCATGACTCACCATTTCACTTGATCACCAGAGTCGTCGATCAGCTCAGTGTTTCTGTCTCATCCATGCCATGTGGCCAAGCCATCCAGATATTTTCCTCTCGGTCTTCCTCTTGGTCTGTTCCCTTCGATCTTGCCAGTTGTCACTAATACACAAATATATAATATGTATATCTAATAAAACAGCAGTACAAAAGGATAATAATTAATAATGATAATAAATAAGTAAACTGTAATGAAAGAAAACATAATTTATGCATTTAATACAGTGCAACTCAACTGTTGGAGTTAAAACTAGTCAATTACAATCAGAACAAGTTAAAATTGATCAATTAGTAACATACCGAAAAAGCAGAACTAAATATTCTTAATGTAAAAAATCAATCAAGAAAAGGAAAATTAGACAATAATATGTTGGGGGTACAAGTAATTTGACAGTGCAAATATTTTTAACATTTGAATGAAATACATATTATAAAGAAACACTTATCAATCAGAATCAGCTGAAAGATTTGTCTATTTCAATCTGTTTTTCTGTTGCATATTTTGCAAAGTATTTAATTAGAGACATTTATACAGATTTGGCAGAGAAGACTTACTTGCCTGTTTTTGTTTATTAGTGTATGTGCGGAGAAAGTTTGTGTTCGTAGAACATGCATGTGAGTTTGGTTCATAGAACATGCATGAAAGTTTGGTTCGTAAAACATGCATGTGAGCTTGGTAAAACATGCATGTGAGTTTGGTGAAAAGGCAGTGTTCTATTGTAAGGGATCTTATGTTTGTAGAACAATCATGTGAGTTTGGTGTGAAGGCAGTGTTGTATTGTATGAGATCTTGTGTTCGTAGAACAATCATGTGAGTTTGGTGCGAAGGCAGTATTGTATTGTATGAGATCCCTGTGAAACGGGTAGAAACTTCCCCAAAAAATTGCTAGGATTTATTTTGTTTCATTTTAATCAAATAAACCGTACTTCTCATATACACATATGAACTGATGATTGTTGGCAGTGATTGTAGTGCATGTCTAGAGACATTTGAGAGACATGATTACTTCATATGGATGGCAGTAATATCTACACAAGCTGCAAGTTGAGGGTTGATTCTGTTTACATGACTTCAATGGGACATGTCCTGTTTGAAACTGGGAGATGACAGTGGCATCTTCTGCTGGGTTTATTGATGTTGTCCTATAGAAGCCAAATACAGATAGTTGTAAAATTGTATTTATAGGTTGTAGACTTGCTACAAGATAGAGCATGTTTCCTGGTGCTCCCTTCAAGTCTTCCATGACTCCATTAATTTGCTTTATCTTGCTTCTTATAAAGAAAATATGAATGATTTTTGTTTTATTGAGTTGTACTGGTTTTTAATTAAACAGTTGCCATTTCTGGAGGTTTCAAATCTATTTTTGTTCTACATTTGTTATGATATATGTTTCTCCTAAATTGCCTGTGGTTATGTTGATTTGTCTCTACTTGGGGACAGATAAGTGTCAAGCTATTTAAGGCTTTTTAGTCCACTGCCATGGTTGGTACGACATGGCGCAGTGGTTCATACAACCTGATAAAATTGGCTCTCACCAGTGAATAATGATGTTCTCACTGTCAAAGGTGATGATATCTCGGCATCTAGGGTCCCAGCTCTATGTTAGGTTCTGTTTTAATTTAGTACCATTGTACACATGTGATGACAATCAAAACAGAGTTTATCAGATGATCAAAAAAAATGTTTCTCAGATAATCAATACACAACTTTCTACATGAGAATGATGTTGATAGACATTGAAGACAAATACCAACACACCACATAGTATAGCTGAGACATCCAGACAAATGTATAATCAGATATGACATGGGATAGCCAACACAATCCCAACCTGACTACTGGACCTCCACACACACTATCAAGTGCAAGCTGTGTCCACAAAACAATGTCATCCCAGTCCTCATACACCCTAGTCTAAACAGTGTTTGTAAACTGAGTTCAATAAAAGCAATGGCAAACTACTGAACGTAAAACTTGCCAGGACATCAACATTGGCAGTAAAATGCTGGTGTTGACTGCAACGTCCTGTAATGGATATGCAGCTTTAAATTAAAAAAAGTTGAGTTCACCTGTCCCATGTGCCACTTTTTGCCACAGGACTGTGGCGTTTACATATCATTTGACACATTTCCCAACATCATTTCCCAACATTATGGACCTAGGATACTACCCCTGCTTGAATACTTCATGCATATGTGAATACTACAACAAGGATGTTGATAAACTTAAGAATCCTGGGCAACTATCACTGTAATAAATACACAATTGAGTCTTTGAGAAATAACAAAATGAAAGCAAAGCATATATTCCTATTTAAGTTAAGCATTCCTTAAAAATCACCTCTATTTCATGAATAACTGATTTTCATCGAAGTTGGCATTTGCACAAATTTCAGAACTGTTTATCTGTATTAATGAGTCATAAATAATTATATAATGAACATAGGGAAACGCAACGCTGAAATCACAAACATGTCTTTTATTATTGATCAAGTTCCAAGAGTGATCCTTTTACTAGTCTCCTAGTCTCCAGCAGGATATTTTTTACACCAATATTGCTAAGCTGGCCACTTGAGGTATGTTTGGGAAAATCAAGGCAGTCAGCATCATGCTGACCATCTTGTATACCGTTTGGTAGCCAACAGTGTGACCTTTACATCATATCACAAATAAACCGTTTGATAACCAAGTCTTGAGCCTGAGGAATTAAGGCCGCCTGACTAGTGTAGTCGCAAACTGTGCAGGTTAGAGATTTCTTTTTGCCCCCGACAGAAAAAACCCCCCCACACCTTACAGAGGATTCAAAGCCGGATTCTCCAAACCAACAGTGTAACCCTAACACCTATCACATATATACTGTTTGATAACCAGCAGTGTGACCTTGACACCATATGACAAAAATTCCTTAATGGTATATAAGGAGGTTCATTATTTTTTTAATATACAGTAAAACCTTGGTTTTCGTCGCCCGTTGGTTTCGGTGTTCCTTGATGTTTTTCCTTGAAAAATGTGTCTCTGTTTTCATTGGTTGCCTTGGATTTTGTTGGCGTGCCCACATGACCTCGCTGCTAATTTTGCAAAAAAACGAAGGGACCCATGCATTCTTCTACTCAGTTTGGCATTGTTTTTCGTTATGTGAGCATCACTTGCTAATAATAAAATACGAGAGCGGCATTAAGATTGCTGAAATCAGCCACATGTGCGGGAAGTCTCTATCGGCTATCCACGATAAGTTCCATTGTGACGACAGGAAGAAATACAGGAGGCTAATTTAGTGAAAGATGTGAATATGCTAACGAAACAGAGATTGCCTACAATTTAAGATGTCAAACAGTTATTATTAATTTGGATAAATTAAAACCAGTTAGATGGCGATTCTGTTTTGGAGGCAATAATATATGGAAAGGCCAGACTGTTGTATGCCGATCTGATTAAGAAAATGCCTGGGACGAATGCTTGTGTACTGGGACGCAGAGGTGTTTCCAAGGCACCAGGGTCGGGTTATATACTGGCCAAGACCTATTGACGCGTCTTCGTCGAGCGTCCTGGGCAACAGGTCCCTTCGGGGTCCTGGCTAAAGTCAGTAGGATTGCTGATTCCCCCGAAGTCGGAGAGTGTCTGCCTGTACGGCGAGGAACCACCAGTCTGCCCACCAATAAGCCAGATATGGGACAACAGATACTCATGCAAACCTCAGGTCCTGTATGACATCACACTGATGTTGGACAACAGGATGCCTTCATCCGACATACAGGACTTCGCGTTGGAGTTCAAGCCAACGAACACAAGCAAGCAAGCTTGTGTACTTAGTGATGTTAAGGCCAGCAGAGAATGGTTTGAAAAATTCAAGAGACGCACTGGCATACACAGTGTTACTAGGCACTATGAAGGTGCGAGTTCGGACAAGTCTGGGGCTGAAAACTAGTATTAAAGACTATTTATTCTCTATAAAATGTGTTTTTGGTATGCATTTTGAGTGTCTAGAGCGAATTAATTAGATTTACATTGATTCATATGGAAATAATTGCCTCGGTTTTCGTCGGTTTCGGATTTCGCCAATTGTTTTTGGACAGACTATCGATGAAAACCGAGGTGAAAGTAATATCAAAGAAATGGTTTTGTGTCTAAATGCACAAGTAATGTAAGTGTCATTAATTAGGGACAAATGCAGAAATTCAAATATCTAGGCACATGGATAACGGAAGAATGATGCATCACAGTGATACAGAACAGGACACGCAAAGCTTGCATTTTATAAAATGAACATCTTGTACAATAGATTCTTGTCATTTGAAGTTATAAAAAGAACGCTTGTATGTTAATTGGTACTGGTTTTTACATATGACTGAAGTCTGACAATTAGTAATATAAGCAAAAAAATATCCCCAGAAACTTAATAAATGTGGTTTTACAGAATGCTGAAAATTCCTTGGACAGCCACGTTGATTAATCTAAACATTTTGAAAGATGCTAAGACACAATGACAACTTATCACAAACATCAAAAAGAGGTGGTCATACATGTTTGGCCACATCATGAGCAGACAAAAACTACAACATATTGTGACATCTGGAGAGATTTCTGGAAAAAGACATTGAGAGAGACAGTGAGAGAAAATTGTTAACAGCCATGCATCATGGCACAGAAGGATGTCAGCGCACAAATTGATACATGCTGTTGGAGATTGCAAGATGTGGAGAAGCATGGTTGCTTTTGCCAGTCGACAAGGTAATTGATGATGAGTGTCTCCTGTGTGTGCACACTTTTGTTTTCCTCATCACATAACAAATCCTTGCTGAATGTCGCTCTTTTCAAGGCGTTCCAGAAAGACTCTGAACCGTTCACCATTTCCTCAGCCTGATGTATTTTCATGCCCGGGCGTCTTTCATGTCCTGTGTTAACTGTCGTGATGGTAAACCCTTGCCCCTTCTTGCAGAAACCATGCATTCCATTGTTGATCCTTCAAAACGACTATATATTTAATATGGTCACAGTATTTCATGTATATGTCTTTAACCACTCTCATGAGTTTTTTGAGATAAATAATGTGGTGGTTCACCCTTGCCTTCCACATCCACATGACCTTGTACTACATCCTCAACCACTATTAACATTTCGACTTGCTAGGGTAAGTACTACTCTGTGATACTCTAGCCAAAAGCAAAAGGCACTCATCCCAGTGGACACTGTCCACAGAGCTTCATTTACCACACCATGATGCGTTTCTCAGCTTCTACTGTGTGGAGGTTCAGTTGGGAGTTTCCCTTCTTTGAATTTGCTTTTCTACGTTTTTTTGTTAGTCTCAAACCACTGCTTATTTTTTTTCAGTTTTCTTATATATTTTTTTCTCTCTGAGCATTTTTTTTTAAAAGTTGCGTATCCCTTACGGGACGTCGCAGTCAACACCAGCATTTTTCAGCTGTTGTTGATGTACTAGGCACGTGTTACCTTCAGTAGTTTGCCATTGCTTTCTGAACGACCTGCTCCCATACCAGCACGTTATAACACAACGTGACACTGCTGCACAAATCGGTCGCAGCTGAGCTTCGAACACCTGGTATCCGGCTTACGAACCACGTTCGCAAGTCTTTAGCCACGGAGCCGATCCTTTAACTACGGAGCACACAACAAAGGCATGGCTGCAATGTAACTCCGACACTCTCTGACTCTCCCTTGTTGTACAAACTGACAGACTGCACTTCGTCCATCGTCTTATGATATCTCTCACTTGAATCACTGTATACATCTTGCTCGCCTGCCTTCACCTCTCCCCTGCTGTGTGATTTTCATAAGAGTGCTATATCTTTTATTATAGCCAAATATTTGTCTCTTATTTATTTATTTTGTCAACTCTCTTTTCATTCCCAGTCTCTCTATAACCTCTATGGGGGGGGGGGGGGGGGGCCGAGTGGTCTCGAGTTACGGTGTCGGACACAATACTTCGAGACCACTCAGCGCTGGAGGTGGCAGGTTCAAGCCCCGATGAGGGCCGGGATTTTTTCACCTGGCTCTGACGGTGGAGACATCTATAGGTGTCACTGATCAGCATACCGCCCGCCTGAAGCTGGGCATCCCCCAGCCAATTAGGTGCTGATCCACCACAGCCTGCCTGCTTCAATGGGTGCTTGGGGCTAGGACAAAATCTGAATCGCAGGCTGTAAAACCAATGCACCAGGTGCTACTAAAAAGAAAAAAGACACATCAAGCTACGGCTTGCAACATGGAACATAAAAACCAGGTGTCCAGGATTTTCCACTGACCTGACGAATATTGACGATGTTAGAAAAACTGCTGTGATTGATGCGAACTCAATCATCTCAACATTGATATTACTGGCCTTCTGGAGACTCGCCTCGCCGAGGAAGGGAAACTAGGAAAACTATTACACCTTTTTTTTTTAATTTGTGGAAAGGTAAAGGACAGGAAGTAAACAGACAACATGCAATGGGCTTGACAGTGAAGAATTCACTACTGGGAATTATTGAAATTCCAGCAGGCAAAAATTAAAGATTATTATTCCTGCGCTTGGCAACCACCTGTGGTTTTGCCACCATTATCACTGCATATGCACGGACGCTCACTTCCTCTGATGATGTGAAGGATTCATTCTATGAGGAGTTAGAAACTGTGATCAAGGCTGTAAGAAAATCTTACTACATGTATATATTAGTGATGTTCATTTGAAACCCGTTCCAATGGCTTTAATACAAAAGCATGAAAGAAACATTAACAGATGTGGTAGAATTAAACAAAGCATTCATTTTGAATGAATTAGGCACCATGGGTTTGTCAGAAGAAGTCACCGTAGGCATTAAGGCAAGCATCCCATTCCTTAGGTAGGCGGCGAATGCCGTCCGCAAAAAAAGGATTGTGGTTGCTCACTGAATCAAGTGTTTACCGCGTTCATTACGTCTGCATCTGTGTGAAATCGTTGCCCCTTGAGAGCTTTTTTTAGAGGTCCGAACAAATGAAAATCACATGGTGACAAATCAGGACTATAGACTGGATGTTGCAGAGTTTCCCACTTCTTCCTTGCTAATGCTTCCTGCACAATCTTTGCGACATGCAGACGAGCATTATCGTGCAACAAAATCACACCGCGAGAAAGCATGCCGGGTCGTTTATTCTTTATGGCTTTTTGCAGCTTGTCTAGTGTTTGCAAGTGGTAGTGGGTAGAGTTGATGTTGACACCAGTTCTTTAAAGTCGGCCAACAATTGCCCTTCATTTTCAATAAATGCGCTCAGCATAACTTTACCAGTGGAAACCTGTAAATTAAGTATTTTGGTTTTTGGCGATCCAGCATGCTTCCTTCGCATGATCTCTCTTTTGTTGCTCGGCTCAAAGTGGTGACACCATGATTCATCGCCTGCTACTATGCGGAAAAGAAATACACCACCCTCCACTCTGTAACGCAGCAAGTGGTTCAAACACCATCCTATGCGTTCCTCTTTTTTGGTGGTCGGTCAACATCCGTGGTACCCACTGTGAATACACCTTCTTCTTTCTTACGAACGACCTTCTGAATTATCCCAATTGACACATCAAATTCTATCGCTAGCGAACTTATGCTTCGACAAAGATTCATCTGTACTGCTGCATCAATTTCGACGATGGTTTTTTTTTTTCTGTTGCAACAATATGCGCTTGACCCGGCCGTCGAAGATCTGTCGTGAACTGACGTCCTTTCCGAAACATTCGTGCCCAGTCTGTGACTGTTGTCTTCGACACACATTTGTTACCGTGCGCTGCCTGTATTCTTCGATGAATGTCCACTGGTCAACATCCTTCAAATAAAAGAAACTGAATCACCGCTCTTTGAGTTTCTTTGGACGGATTTTGGATCAACCCGGTCATTTTCTCAACGGTCAGAAACAGAACCTATGCATCATGGGACGATAAGCACGTGCTCTTTTATTCAGTTGTCAGTACTTATCACATGACTATGACACGATCATATTCAACGTACGCGATTACGTGCGGTGCGAAACGAAGGATGTCAAATGAACGCCCCTTACGTATACCATATTTATGATCAGATGTAAATAACAAATTATCCCCAGATCAGAAAATCAACATCAGGATTGTTAAGGCAAGATTGAACAGATTAACACACACACACGCACGCACACACACACACACACACACTCGCGCGCACGCACACACACACACACACACACACACACACACACACACTTGCTTGGAGTAGTTGTGCTTTTTTTTTTTTTTTTTTTTTGTATTTCGTTGTTTTATCTATCTGTGTTGTCCTGTCCTTGACAAAGATTCTGAGAATCGAAATGTCGGCCGTCCTGTGTGTCGTATTGTACACATTTGTGTTTTTTTTTTTTTTTTATTTTATTATTTCATTTCATATATTTATTGATTGTTTCTGATTTTGGATTTTCACCTGTGTTCCGGTATACGATGGATCTCCTTGTAAGGTATGTGCGACGTGTTTGTGTTTAGTACATTTCTTCTCGCAGGAGCTAAATATACCTATTTGTTTCCAAATGATAAAGATTAATAATGAAGTAGGTCAATATCAGCCTGACATATGCCTGGGTCATTGACATTGAGGTGAGGGACCCCAGTAGCGAGACTACGAGAAAAACAACCAGCCATGAAAAATAATGGTGAGGGTGAGTGGAGACCCCCAGGGTGGATGGGGAGAGAGACAGTTTTAGGCTGGGGTGTAATGTTGTGGGGAGCCCAGGGAGGGGCTACACAGCAGGGTTAAAAGACAGTGGAAAACTTTGACTTGAAGTGGAAGCTGAGACCGACGGAGGTTCGGTTCGTGTGAAGTCAGGGGACTTCTGGACAGTTGATGTTTTGGCGCCGAGCGGATCGGTTGTCGAAGAAGTGGGAGTTTAGACTGACTGCGGTCAGATCTTTTGTTGTGTTGTTCTTCCAGTTGTGAATGCAGGCCTAAAACCCAGTGGGGGTTGTATAGTTAATGGAGGTCTGAACCCAGAGTGGGTTGGATAGCTAGCGGAGACTAGACCCAGTGTGTGGGTTGTGATGTGTGAGGTCCAGCTGTGGTTAGGATCTGAATTAACTGTCTTGTGAAGTTGAGATTAAGCTGGCCGTGAGAAGACAGTGATGTGTGCGTGTTAAGTTGTGAGGAGGATATGGATATTCTATGGATTATAGTGTTTCTGGATATATAAATATGTTCCGTTTGTCCGTGTTCTTTCTGCAATAAAGGATTATGTGCGCCAACGCAATCTTGTTTAATGACTGGTGAATGTGCACTGCGGGGGTGAGTTATATTGTAAGACAGTTAGATAGCTCAATTGACAAACCAGGAGTATCGTTACCTAGACAACGACCATATCACGCACTTATCATCTAGAACATCGTGATATTATCTGGGTGGCTCTCCGGTTAACAACAACAAAACCCATTGCATTATAGACATTGTTGTCATTCTGTTATCTGTGAACTCGTCGATTAGAGAGAATACTAAGATCAGAGACATTAGTCGGATGCCCAATTACAACGACAATTATGGCACAAGGAATAAACATAATTTTCAGTAGACAGTGAGTGATTTCGTAACGAAGCCCTGTGCGCGTTGAAGACAAGTGTACGGTGTTTTTCATAAGTCAAGAGACGGGGCGTCAGAGAATTAACACAGACAGATGAAGTGAACACCTATGCTAGCAGACAGTTAACGGAAAACCAGGATTAATCCAGAAGGTGGTGAGAATATCGTGCGTGTGTGTGTAAGACGGCACATCGGGAAATACTGTCAGCGCGCGTTAAGAAAACAGCGGCACAGAAAAGTCGCGTGAAAGTGTTTGCGACAAGAGCGAGACAGCACAGTTGGACATTATCGCTGTCGGTGATAAAAACAGGATTGAAAATCAAAGATATTGACAGGTGCGTGTGGCGGGGGAACGCACTGTGTGATCGCAGGTTGACTGGTCAAGATTTGTCGACGCCGTTAAAAGACGAGGCGGGGTGGCGCTAATAGACAGTACAGGTAAAGTACTGAGGATAGTAAACTCTCTCGGGGAAGGGAGAGGTACGAGAAATTGTAAAACAGAGAAAATTGACAGTCGCTGATTCACCGGGAAGGGTGACAGACGGGGGTAGTGACGCACCCCTACCGCAGCCAGAGTTGGAGCTGAGAAGGTTGTGTGGAAACTGTTTACTAAGGATTTTTCCACTAACAGTGATAAAGAGAAATTGAGGTGACATTGCGAGTCGGGGTGGATGGAGTGAAGGCACTCAGGGAATTTCCACGGCCTATTGTGGTCAAGATGACTCATTGCGAATGAACAAGTCAAGTTATTTTGAGCGAAAACCAAACTTTATGTTTCGTCTTTGTTGAACTGTTCTACTATTGTTATCATTACTCTGTCATGAGCAAACATTTTTACAACGAAGAATCACATGTCATCACCGCAGACATGGTTGTATACAGTTGCCAAAAAGAACTTACTGTACAGACTTAAAGCGTTGGACATTTGCTGTCATTTTTTTTTTTTTGGGGGGGGGGGGGGGGTTGAACTTTGTCTTTAAACGTGAGTCTATCACGTAAATGATACAATCAATCAATCAATCATGTGCCATGCCGGAAAGCGTGGGCGGTCATGACTCGCCATTTCACTCGATCACCAGTGTCGTGGATCAGCTCAGTGTTCCTGTCTCGTCCATGCCATGTGACCAAGCCATCCAGGTATTTTCCTCTCGGTCTTCCTCTTGGTCTGTTCCCCTCGATCTTGCCAGTTGTCACTAAGTTCTCCAATCCATTTCTTCTCATAACATGTCCAAAAAATTTTGACTGTCTACGTCTAATTTCTCTAATCAGTTTACGATGTTCATTTGTCTCCTGTAGTACTTGGTCATTGGTTTTTCTGTCTATCCATGGTATTCTTTGCATTTTCCTCAGAAACCACATTTCTGCAGCCATCAGATGCTTTTCAGCTTGACTGCTCATTGTCCAAGTTTCACATCCATACAAAAGAACAGGCTCTATGTATCCCCTCAACACTCTTTTTCTCGTTTCAGTTGACATATTTTTATTGGTCAGAATGTTTTTCATCTCGCTAAAGGCTACTTTCGCCATGGCGATTCTTGTTCTAATCTCTTCAAATGATACAGCAAAGCGCCATATCCACAACGAAGGTATAAAGACGTTTGGAGTATTACTTTGTTGCCACCACGTCCAGGGAAAGTACAATAACGTGACGGACTGTGTCGAGACATAACATTTTGGATAATCAATCATCATCTTCAATTTTTTCGACGGTTGGAACTTGTGATCACCACGTGAAATTCAGTCACCACGCAACAAATCTGGAATTTGACGTCGTAGACATTTCGGAATTTTAACCAACAGACACTTCCAGCCTATTGTGAAAAACTATTAACAGCAAAATAAGAACGTTTGGCGACGGATTAATAAGCACATTAGTGTCGGCCAGCCATTTGGACATTTTGTTTGCTCTCATCGTTTTAACTGTCGTTATCGTTTGTGTACTTATATATATGGATATGTTATTACATGTAGTTGTTGGATAGGCACTTTTTGCGATCTCTATCTACATCAGGATAGGCCTTGCAAAACGTGGGTATTTCTGGTGCTTAAGATATTTTTTGTAAGGAAAACGCTAAAATGTTAGCGTGTCGTGCATTGGCATTGGGGTCCTAACTAATATCTAGAGACGTGTTGTCTGACGTCAGATCTGTTTATATTTTGGTGTTATAATTTTTTTCCTTCTCTTTTCATAATATTTACATATGATATTGGTTGTGTTCGGATATATGTTATTATTGTGATCTTTCGTCATATCTACTGTCTGGTGGTCTGTGTCAGTTATATATATGAATGCAGGCCTAAAACCCAGTGGGGGTTGTATAGTTAATGGAGGTCTGAACCCAGAGTGGGTTGGATAGCTAGCGGAGACTAGACCCAGTGTGTGGGTTGTGATGTGTGAGGTCCAGCTGTGGATAGGAGCTGGATGAACTGTCTTGTGAAGTTGAGATTAAGCTGGCCGTGAGAAGACAGTGATGCGTGCGTGTTAAGTTGTGAGGAGGATATGGATATTCTATGGATTATAGTGTTTCTGGATATATAAATATGTTCCGTTTGTCCGTGTTCTTTCTGCAATAAAGGATTATGTGCGCCAACGCAATCTTGTTTAATGACTGGTGAATGTGCACTGCGGGGGTGAGTTATATTGTAAGACAGTTAGATAGCTCAATTGACACACCAGGAGTATCGTTATCTAGACAACGACCATATCACGCACTTATCATCAAGAACTTCGTGATACAGCCTATTAAAAGAGGTGTGAGACAGAGTGTATAGTGTCTCCAGATTTTTCCCTCTGTACAATTAAAACATTTTCAGAAATGTTGATTATATGAAAGGAATCATCATTGGGGAACATAACATCAATAACATTAGATATGTAAATGATACAGTGTTTTGATTGTAGACAATAAGCAGGATCTGCAACATTTAGTAGATGCGATTGTTGCACACAGTGAACAACTTGGATTAGAATTAAATTGTAAGAAGACACAGATTATGGTCGTCACCAAGAATACGGAAAGTGTGGATGAGGGACGTGTAGGTGGGTGATGTGTGAGGGTGGGGATGTGTGGGTGGGTGTATGTGTTTGGATGGGTGGGGTGTGTGGGTGTTGGTGGGTAGTGGGGTGTGTGGATGGGTATGTGGGGGTGTGCGTAGGTGGTGTGGGGATGGGTGTGCGGGATGTGTAAATGGGTGGGGGGGTGTGTGTTTGTGTGTGTGGGGGGATGTGTGTATGGGTGGGGGATGCATATATGGGTGGCGGTATATGTGTGTGGGTAGGAGATGTGTGTGGGTAGGAGATGTGTGTGGTGGCGGGTTGTGTGTGGGTGTGAGATGTGTGTGGATGGGGACTGTGTTTGGGGGGATGAGTGTGGGAGGGGAGATGTGTGTATGGGTGAGGATGTGTGTATGGGTGAGGATGTGTGTGTGGGTGGGGGATGTGTGAGCGGCATGGTGGAGACACGTCAGGAGGGATTGGTTAGTCTTGATATTGTCGATTTTCCGTTATACTAACTACGAGATTATAATTTTCTTTGATGTGGGTGAAGCTCTCTCTCTCTCTCTCTCTCTCTCTCTCTCTCTCTCTCTCTCTCTCTCTCTCTCTCTCTCTCTCTCTCTAGGTATATTACCCAGCTGTTACTTTTTGTGAACATCTCTCTAGGTTTGTTACTTGTAAGCCCACATGGTAATTGTTGGGAACATCTCTCCAGGTATGTTAACATGTTGTAAACATTGATTGTAATTTTTGTGAAAATTTTTCTAGGTATGTTACATGTTGTAAACCCATATTGTAATTTTTGTTAAAATCTCTGTAGGTATGTTATATCATGTAAATCGAAATAATATTTTGTGTGAAAATCTCTCTCGGTATGTTACGTATTGTAACATGTCGTCGATCCCGGACATGTCATTTGTGCATACGATATGTTTCTTCTTCGCTGTCCACTGTCGAAAATTTTTTAATATTTTTCGCACTCTCTCTCTCTCTCTCTCTTTCTCTCTCTCTCTCTCTCTCTCTCTCTCTCTCTCTCTCTCTCTCTCTCTCTTTCGTTCTCTCTCGTTTTCTCTCTCTCTCTCTCTCTCTCTCTCTCTCTCTCTCTCAAAATATATAAAGACATTACACTGTAACACTGTTTTATTTCATGACGATTTATTTGGTTTTGTTTGCCATTACCTCTGACTGATCTTATCAAACCATGAACACTTAGAGATGTCGACCTCCCAATACTGGTCTCCCGTACTATACTGGCTAAGATATGGTAGGTCAGTGGGTTATTGTGAATCATACAGTCAGAACGATGCGCGTGTCTCTCATTAAGGCACTGGCCATATAGATAATTATCTAGCACCGATAAATGGCAGTGTAAGTACATGCAAGTAAACGACTCTTTGGTACGCCTTGGGGTCTATTGGGCATACGGAGCTAGCTCTAAAGCGTTAAAGACAAAATGGCACTCCAAGGGGCGTTGTGGTCAACATCAGGCTAGACGCCTTTACTTCCCAAGACATTTATTTGTGCCCATTTTAGTCTGGGTGGACCTGGAAGCCCTGATCAATTTTTAAAAATACGAATCCGCCAGATGCACATTTGAACTCATTGTCACCTGGCCGGAAGACGGGCATCTAGCCTCACATTTTAGTAATGTACTAGATGTTTACAGCATTGGTAGACAGACAACAGTGCAAAATCCAGGCCCCATAATTCTCCGAGGAACAGACATCCATATCAATTGGAAAGCATGTGGAAAACTCTGTACTGCTTGGGTGAGGGGGGAGGGGTAGGTGGTAGTAATCTATACTCTTTCAGCAAAAAAATTTCAACCTTGACCCCTTTAACCTCTTTGGAAAGATCCATGTCCCTTGGGCCAATGGGACAATTCATATCCCTGGGAGTGAATGGGTGGGGGATGTCCAAACCCAGCGGAGGTATCGGGGAGATTATACCCTTATGGGAGAATGGTGGAATCCATACTACATCAGGTACTAGATGCAGTCCATAACCCTTAGGGAAAGGTGAGCCAAAATGGTGGGAGCATAGGTCCGAGTCTCTAAATACCTGTTAGCAACAAATGTCTACATAGTTGTTAGCAACGTGTTTCTAAATACCCGTTTGCAACATATGTCTTGAATACATGTACATACGATACAACCCTTGTAACATTCTTCTTCTTCTTCTTCTTCTTCTTCTTCTTCTTCTTCTTCTTCTTCTTCTTCTTCTTCTTCTTCTTCTTCTTCTGCTTTCGTTCGCCTGAAATATGTTTATAACTGCAATGTTGTCTCTTGTATGAATCTAACAGTCTTTTTTAGTTCACTCAGCAGTCCATAGAGTTTATCTTCCACTGTTGTCTCTCTAGGCCAGAAGGTTCGCCTGGATATGTTGTAGTTTGGGCAATCCTGGAGTATGTGCTCTGCTGTATGCGACGCCAAACCACGCGTGCACATGGCTGAGTCACCAATCTTGAATTTTGTATACATGTGGTTGCGTAATCTATTGTGTCCTGTTCTGAGGCGTAGAAGAATGACCTGTTCTGGTCTGTCCATAACGTGGTAGTCGTCTTGAGTACGGTTTGGTGGCCTTCTGACTGATTTGATCATTCTTTTCTTTTGGTGGTATGTAATGGACACATCACGTTGTTCTTCTTTTGCTCCTTCCTTAGCCAATCGATCAGCTCTGTCGTTTCCTGGGACTCCACAGTGGGATGGTATCCACTGTATGGTGACTTTACGCTGACTGCTAAGTTCAGAAAGTAGTGCCCTTAGAACTGGCAATTTCCCAAACAGGTGCGCCTCTATTACGGATTTTGCATCTGTCAATATCACCACAGGTTGTGTACCATGGCTGGTATTTTGTAATTTCTTTGTGGCTATCTTGATTGCCCCAATTTTAGCATCATAGTTATGGCAGTACTTTCCTGTTGGAACTCTGGCCGTGTCTCTAGTATTATTGACATTCAATTTCAATCCAAATGCTAAATCAGGCAATCAGTTAAGTGCTGTTTCTACAATGAAGATTGGCTTCAATACATCTCCAATACTTTTTATCCTTCGTTTTTGCTTAACATTATGTTATAACGCGGTTCGTACATCTCTAATTGTTGTTATCTTTCCTCTTGTATGCAAAGTAAAGCCAAGTTATTATCATTGCCTGGTGTCACAAGAGTAAGTTATAGGATTGACGTTGCTGATGATTTTGGCAGTCTTCAATGCTTTCATTTTCTTTCTAACCCGATGTGACGTTCAGTATGGCCAACGTATTTCATTCAGCTTACCAGGCATGGTTCTGTTTATCTGTCCCAGGTTTCTCCAAAGTTCAGATGTTGTACAATGTCTGTATTGTATTTCTTCTCGATCCATGGTATATACGACTTGTTCTGTAACATTTCAGTTCAAAGTCTTCTATCTTTTTTTAAGTGATTGTGAAATTGTCGTGATTTACATTTGTGTGTTTAAAATATATTTTGTGCAAAATTTGCATAACATATCTTAATTTTCGAAACTGTTTATTCCAACATGAGTTCATCGCATTAGTCAAATTATAATTATAACAATCAGCATTTGTCTGTAGGCAAGCGGCTATTGGGGATTATAACAATCAGCATTTGTCTGTAGGCAAGCGGCTATTGGGGATTATAACAATCAGCATTTGTCTGTAGGCAAGCGGCTATTGGGGATTATAACAATGGCTTTTATATTATCATTGAGCCGCCTTATCGACTTACACATGTAGCGAATTACCGTACTTGACATTCCTGTATATCTGTGGCATGTTTGTCATATTCTAAAGGGACAACTAAACACACTGTACGTATCTGTATTATTGCTGTCTGAGACTATCACTTAACAACATAATAAACTTCCCTTTCTACATCTTCTCCTCTCTTCTCCCTTTTGTCTTCGTCCTCTTCCCCATCTTTGTTCTCCTCCTCTATCTTCTCCCCGTTCTCGCCTCTTCCATCCTTCTCCTCTTATCTTCTTCTTCCACCTCCTCATTTTCCTGTTTCTTCTTCAACTGCACGATCTGCAGTAGAAATTTGATGGCACTGAGTCCCAAATCCTCTCTAACATCAGATACATACACGACTTAATATTGTTGACTCTGCTAGTATTATCTGTTGGCCAGAAGTTCACATATATCAGTCTCTGCCTTTATTTTCTTCTGTTTCACAGACATTGACCGCATAGGGCTAATTTCTCTGTTCTACCCGAACTGTCGATATGCTTTGTAAAACAGCCCCGTTCTTATGTATATAACTATTAACCGTCATGAAAGATGTAATTACATGTATTACACGATCTAAAACTTTAATAATTGCCTTTTGTATTTAACATACCAAAGTGAACAATGCAACACTTTTAGTTCTTTTCAACTGTTCTATGTCGAAGAGCGTCTTCTCGATATAGAGATCTAAGGCTTTGGATGCTCCTGCAGTGGGGACCCAAGTGGATCTGCGTTTAGAAAGGTGGGGGAAGTGATCGGTGGGATCCGAGGAGTTTTCCTTAGTAGGTTGATTACTGAAGTGGTATTGCAATCTGGGAGTGCGATGGAAACGATGGACGTCCTACAGTAGTTCATATCTGTCGCCAGAAGGACGCAGAGGTATGAAACGAGGTCTTTACTAAGGACCGACTTCTCCGGTGCTGATAGGGGTAGATCAGGAGGTATGCACACAACTAAATTGTCGGAAACGATGGTAGGGTGAGCCGAGAGAGAAGAGGCGGAAAGGGTAGGGATAGGAGCACGAAGTTTGATTAACTTAATTTTTTTAGCCGTGGAAAGACATTTATATAAGTGGTGGTTAGTGCTGTTGATGATACAGCGTATCACATAATACAGAAAATAATTACCTGAGGTTAGATGTTTAAAACGCCGATCGAGGGTGGAAATACAAGAGCTAATGTCAGACAAATGGCGCGCATGGTTGTCGGCAATACAGCGCATGCGAAGGGTAGCACATTTAAGCTCAATTTTAGATAGACGTCTACTACAGCTGTCGTGAAGAGAGCCCGCCGATGGGTTAAATCTAGAAGTGAACCCACGTGGGGTGAGATGAAGCTGTAGGCAATTCTGCAGGAAGTTAAAATGGCATGTTGTACGCGTCGTTTTGTAGATGTTAAGAGCCAAGTCGGTAGCTGTGATTTTAATATCCGTTGGTAGAAGAGAAAAGCAGATGATGATGTATGATCTCAACTGTTGGGATAACTGGGGTGTGTCGGTTGAAGACATGGCGGCAAATGGTAGAGAAAATAAGGATAAAAGACCGATGTGAAGGCCTAGTCGTGAAATGGGGTCATCGGGTGTACAGGCGTGTGCATAAAGGAAATGGGCAGTAAAGTGGATAGAATAGCCAGTGGGAAGGGCAGTAATGGGTCAGCGTGGCAGACGGTGGACGTGTAAACACTAATACTAAGCACACAGCACACACTGAATGGACTGTAAAAATCAACAAAAGCTTGACAGACTATGAGGACGAAATGTAAAACATATAGTAGCAGTTCGTGGGAATGAAGCGGGGTTAACGAGAATAATGGGGAACTGCGGTAAAACTTGAAAAGCAATGAATGAATCACTGAAAAACGAGAAGTAGGTTGAGAGCTTTACCAAAGCACGACTACAAAAAACATGAAGTAGCACGTGAAGTAGCATGAAGTTTACATGAAGTAGCATGAAGTTTACATGAAGTAGCTTGCCGTGCAACCTGGAGAAGTTCAATGCTGACTGCAGATACCAAACTCTTATCTACGTGCTTCGTGTTTATGATGCAACAATGAAGGACAGCGCGATCTGACGGGAATTGGGGAGGGGCGAGGGGAGGGCTGTGATTATTGAAATGTAGCGTGTTTACTACGAATTAATGTATAGTTGAATATGACATTTATGCGTTCAGTGCTTAATGTGTTGTTTAATAGCAATTTGTAATATAGCCGTAAGATGCGCATTTTAAAATATCAAATAATGAATTTATGGGAGAGAGAGAGGGAGAGATAGATAGAGAGAGAGAGAGAGAGAGAGAGAGAGAGAGAGAGAGAGAGAGAGAGAGAGAGAGAGAGAAGAGAGAGAGAGAGTGTGTGTGTGTGTGTTGTTAAGTTATCTTCTCGTCCTTGCATACTTGTAAGTTTGAATCGTCTCTCTTTTAGAAACCAGTAATGTATATATTAAAACAGAATCAGTTATACAATAAATGTAAATACATTGTTCTGCAATCTATTATCACATATCTGCACATACAATTTTAGTGAATGCTATCTTTATGGAAATTAAATAACATGCTTCAATTGTTGACAGCCGGAAATAATTTCGTCTAGGCCTACGAATGATTACAAACTGAACGATCTAAAACCAAACGTATATAAAGATGCTTGTTATAAATAAGAAGTGCCTAGAGGACCATACGTGAAAGAAAGAAGGGCAACGAGCAATGCGTTGACTATTGAAAACATTGTTCACATCTTATATATAAAAAAGACTTGTGCGTATGTATCTCTGTATGTATTTATGTATCTCTGTCCGTATGGCCTTTATTTGTTCGCGAACGGCCCATCCGATTGAGATGAAATTTTCTACACGCCTTCCTTTCATTCCAGAGCTGACAACTGTGATATTTTGTTAGTGTGAAATCGCCTGCTTACTCAGTATTATTTCATTTTTCATTTTTCATCATAATTTCATATATTTCAGGGGACCTAACTCTGTAAAAGTTATTTCAAGGGGCATAACTTTTCTGTATAACTTATAGTCATATTGTGGCATCGTTTTCAAAGATTTATAAACTCTTTGTCCATAGTTATGTACCGGCATATGAGTTATAATAAATAATGATACAATCTGTAAGGCATTTTCAAAGTTTTCATAAAAATGATGCACAATGCATAACATTGTAACTCATCTTTTTTTGCTTAAGAAGTTACTGTAGTCATGCAGGTGATTAGAAAGAGTTTTCATTAAAAATAATGGATGGTGTGTAGAAGAACGTTCTTTTAAGTTACTTTTTTTGTTGTATGAATTTAATGAAGCCGGACAGGGTCAGGCAGACAGATAGACAGACAGATAGACAGTCGGGAACGGGAACTTATATGACTACTTATATGAATTAAATGAGATGCTCCACATCAGGAGCTGGGAAATGCCGGGCCGGGTCAGACAGACAGACAGACAGACAGACAGACAGACAGACAGACAGACAGACAGACAGACAGTCGGTAACGGGAACGAGAACTTATATGACTACTTATATGAATTAAATGAGATGCTCCCCACCAGGGTCTGGGCGAAGCCGGGCAGGGTCAGCTAGTAATATATAAAAAGATGACGAATGTAGTCAGCGATGTTTTAGGAGGTTCTATTTTGTTTTTGGGTTTCAGAGAAAAGCAACAATTAAGAATGAAAGCTTGTCTAAAATATAGATACCATGACAATTACAGAAGAAATCATATATGGCTGAATTTGTTGAACACAATGTTTGGGTGGTTTAGAGCTTAGTTTTCAATGAAAGTTTAAAACATAAGCTACAGATAACAGAATACGTAGAACAGAAATAATAGAGTGTAATAAAGGTTAAATAAGCATACAAGACCGCGAATTTTTGACAGTTTAAAGTTGTAGATTTGTCAACTCAGTAAATCGGAAATTAATAGTTAAGGACTACATAGAACAGAGATTACAATACAATCAAATGTTACATACGCAATAATATATCATGAAAGGAATACATTTAGTTTTAACGAAAAAATCAACCACCTGTCAAATAACCGTAATTTAAAACTTATTCAACAAACAATTCATAAAAACAATGTTTTCCCTTTGCAAATTTAAACCCAGAAGACACAATCAATAGGTTGAACAAAGTATTACCTTAAATTTCGCCATACTTCATCAGGTGCGTACTGCAGAATTAAATATAATATGAAGTGAATAGATGAGGAAATAGAACCTGTTTTGCGGTATGGCAGTGAATCATGGAACGTCAATGAACAAATTTGGAAGAGCCTGGAAGCAACGGGCTTTGGTTCCTAAAACGAATGCTGCGAATACATTGAACTGCCAGTGTAACTAACTATTGCCTGGAAGGGGTTAATGAAAGTAGAACATTATATACAACAATAAGAAAGAGATAAACAGTGGTTCTTTGGTCATATAATGAAAAGAGAGGTTATTGAAAAACATCGTGACAACTGGACAGATCAATGGGAGGCGAGGTAGAAGAACACCGAGAGAAATGATGCTGGAGATGGACTCAGACGATGGCATGGAGAAATATCATTGTGAACTTGATCCACAACACTGGGGACCGAGATATGTGAAGAGACATGCACGCCTACGCCAGCAGACAGTGAGCTTGATAATGATAACAACGAATAGAGAATTCTTTGGGGTCGATATAGATAGGACACTAATACTGATACACAACCGTGCCATTCGAGTGACATGAACACACACAGTCACTGATACTGATACACACGCGTGATATTAGAAGAGAGGTAATCAGCGACTATGTGTTATGTATATTAGCCAAAAACGAATTCATCTGTTAACGTTATATTATACCTAACTGTAGAAGGCACTTGACGAGATACCGCGAAATAACCAGAAAAGTTCATCATCGTTTAACGCCACACCAAAAAAAAAAAAAAGTAGGATTGTAAACTACACACAAAATAATACACTGCTGCATTAACTTCCTACCAAACATAAGACTTAGGCTTTCGGGGGTAGTTTAATCTGGACTGCCTAAACCAAACAGTAGCAGCTGTGCGAATTATTTCCCATGGTCAGTCCATATATCCTTAGCACCGCCTTGACACGACCAGGGACCGAAACCGTTGATTTCGGTTAAAGAAGCTGGATTCTTCATCCAGTCGATTACCTGCAGAGAATGATGATATGTTAACATACGATAGTAGAAGAAACCAGGATTTAGTTTTCACGTGAATACTAATCAATTAAGCTATTAAAGTGTGAATGCAGTGTGTTCATAATAATTATCATAAGCAACTGCATCGCTGACTTGGGCGACAGTGTTTGCCCATAACCTTGACCTTGTAGCGCTAGTTCTGGGATGCAAATGTTTAGGGTAAGGCTACTAGTCAGATGTTTATTTCTAGAAAGTTGATACAATAGTAGCCAGTAGCAGATACGCATATTTCCTGTGATAGCATTAGAATTGTACAGAGTTGAATTAATGACTGCAAGGGGACACACACACACACACACACACACACACACACACACACACACACACGCACACACACGCATGCACGCACCCACTCGCGCACACACACACACGCACACACACGCATGCACGCACGCACTCGCACGCACACACACGAGCACACACACACACAGACACACACGCGCGCGCATGCACACATACACGGGCGCATGTACACACACATACACACGCACACGAGCGCGTGCATGCAGAGATAGACAGAGAGAGAAAGAAAAAAGAAAGAAAGAAAGAAAGAAAGGAAGGAAGGAAGGAAGGGAGGAAGGAAGGGGAAGGAAGGAAGGAAGGAAGGAAGGAAGGAAGGAAGGAAGGAAGGAAGGAAGATCTACCGATGAATGGAGTACAGTTAAACCTTAAACAACTAACAAATGTATGTTACAGGGGTTAACACAACAATTGCATGTGATAGGAGGTAACATGACAACCGTATGTGAGATTAGTTAATATACTAACTATGTAACAGCAGCTAACATAGCTTCTTCTTCTTCTTTCATTCGCTTGAAATATGTCTATAACTGCAATGTTGTCTCTTGTATGAATCTAACAGCATAGCAATTGTATATGACAGCAGCTAACATAACAATCCTTTGTGACAGAAGTTAAGGTGACAACCGTATGTGCCAGGAACTAGCATAACAACTGTATATGACATGAATTAACGTAACAATTCAATGTAAATAAAATGTTTTGCATATCCTTTTACAGGACATCGCTGTCAACATCAGCATCTTTCAGCTGATTGTTGATTTCTTGGCAAGATTACGCTCATTAGTTTGCCATTTCTTTCTGAGCGACCGGCTCCATACTCTCATAAGTCACTGGTGCGACTCGAATCGCTTCCAATTCTCGTGCGCTCACGTCAATCACGAGAGTATTCGGGGTTACGGAGAAAGCTGCTAACACCTCGACCAGGGAGACCGGCCACAATTCAATGTGACAGGAGTTAATATAACAGTTGTATGTGACTGAAGTAAACTAACAACTATATGTGGCGGAAGCTAACGTATCAACAGTGAAATAGTCAGTTAATATGTTAATTGGCTGGAACTGAAAGTGTCAAATCAGTTAATATGGACGATAATAAGTTCAGTGGTTACACTGCCCGCCTCAGACCCGGTTCACCTCAATGTGTTTACTGCTGGATTTTCACAAAAGTAAAAGATAGTGTGGTATACACTCTTTTCCCCATCATCCCCAACTTTGGGGTGGTGGACCGGGCGTCTAGCCTACTTTGACAAGGGCGACAAACTCGGAGGAACCGTGAGCAAGTTGCCCACATAAAAAATCCCTCCAGAGTTGATATGGACAACAATCACCTTCGGATTAATAAGCCTGTGAGGGTAAAACCATGGGCAGCTGCTTTTGCGGCTGACTCAGTCACATGACTATCAATCTGAACCGATGATGGACCCTAACTATAACTTCTTGAAATTGAGCAGAGTAGGGGTAATGGCGAAATCGAACTGAAACGAAAATGCAACAGAGCAGGCCGATTAGGCGCTGGCCAGGCGACATTTCTAAATGAGAAGAGCTACCCACATAAAATGTGTCTAGCATATGTGGTTCTACTATAAGGACATTTGGATACTCGCCTGTGCTACGGAGTTCGTGCACTGTGCTGAGATTCTCATTGTGTGATCTGTGGGAGGATACTGGAGAATTTATGAAGATATATGTATGCAATGATAATGATACTTTATAACCAAACCAACCAAATCAGTTATTAGGTAATCATTTATGTATCTTGGCGAAATTATTGATTGCATCAGAAACATTCGTCATCATTATCGTCATCTTTATCATCGTCATCACGAATATAATCATTAGTGTCGTATAAATAAAACTATCATGATCATCATTTATATCATCACAAGATTCATCTTCATCATTATTATTTAAATATTGAGCACAACCCACTACTGGCAACGCCGATCGCATTCTGGTATGAACCTAAGGCCTATCCACGTCAACATGGAAGCACTATACTCGAGTTTCGCCCTCATTTGAGCTCGTCAGTAGTGCATATCCCTGACCGGATCCGGAAACAGTCCCGGATCACGCGTGTGAAGCGGGTGTGTAACCACGCGGCACACACTGGACACACCAAATTATCACAACAGAATTTCACAACGCTACCCATCGTAGGCTATGCTCAAGATTGCCCAATCGCCGCGACCGACGTCCGTCAATCGATGGGACCCGAACGATCAGGACTTCTCACTGGCAAGGAACACCAGGCCTCCTAAATCCAGTAAGCAATAATCAATTGATTATGTGGTTGTTTCGGGATTTTAAACAATTCTTTACTCAAATCCCGAAACAACCACATAATCAATTGATTATTGCTCACTGGATTTAGGAGGCCTGGTGTTCCTTGCCAGTGAGAAGTCCTGATCGTTCGGGTCCCATCGATTGACGGACGTCGGTCGCGGCGATTGGGCAATCTTGAGCATAGCCTACGATGGGTAGCGTTTTGATATTCTGTTGTGATAATTTGGTGTGTCCAGTGTGTGCCGCGTCGTTACACACCCGCTTCACACGCGTGATCCGGGACTGTTTCCGGATCCGGTCAGGGATATGCACTACTGACGAGCTCAAATGAGGGCGAAACTCGAGTATAGTGCTTCCGTATTGACGTGGATAGGCCTTAGGTTCATACCAGAATGCGATCGGCGTTGCCAGTAGTGGGTTGTGCTCAATATTTAAATTTCAAATCCCGAAACAACCACATAATCAATCATTATTATTGTCAAAATAAACAACATAAGAACAATCAACACCATAAGAGTCATCAACACATCATTGCTATGTGTGCTAATCTTCATTGACATCATCATTATTATCTACATAACTATCATCATTAACACAGCCATCATCATCCATTTAATCATCATCATCAACTTCATGCATGTGATGCTATTTGTGGTTATTTATAATTTTTTATTTAAAGACACTGTACAAAATATTTGATTAAGTTAATAACGAATTGTAATGAAACGATTATAAATCATTGGAATAAAAACAACACAGCCAAATGTCGTTATAACGACATTACATACAGACATGACGAGCTATAGTCTGTTCACATTTGGGTGCCTCCATATAAATATCCATATCTCAGTAACCAAATGAGGGAAAATGATGAGATTTAGCATATAATCTTATCATTATGTCCACCCAACAACAAATTTTTTTCTTCTGGAGATTGTACAGCAGATTTCAATGTTTGTTTATATGCGGTATATAATTTACGGGTCAGAGATTAAGTCCATATTTTCAAATGTATTGCAAGTTCACCCAGACACATCCGCGCTTTTTTTTTAATTTTCTCGTGGTATACGTTATGGCAATAACGACGCGCAGTTAAATGGGAGTGTTCAGAGGTGTCGTCAATGTGGGAGCTTTCATGAAACGTGATTATATAAATAAATCTTACAATTTATCGCTAATATTTGAATGTGTGAATATTGTGCAATGGGATTGAATGTGAAATTTTGTACGCTTCAAAGCGTCGCTATGAAGTTTTACACATATTTTTGTCCAGAAGCTGATCGCAGGAAACTGTTTCATACTGTTACAAATCCCGAAAAAAGAACAGTGCATGCATTGGGTTTGAGTAAACGGTAATTTCGTCCATGGGTGCAAGAATCTGGAATGAAACCAACACGCGATAAGCAAACGGTAGGTAAAAAGGCAATTGTAGACAGCTTTGACAAGGATGTCATAAGGCGAGCTATTATAAAAATGCTGGATGCCAAAGAAACAGTGACTGTAAGAAAACTTAAGGTTTGGTTGAGAAAGAACAATGACATAGAGCTATCCAAAACAACTTTGTGGAAAATTATAAGGACATTAGGCTTCACTTTTAGAAAGTGCAAGGGAGGTAGACATATCATTTGCGAGCAACCGCATTTAGGAGCCATGAGAAGCAGATACCTACGTGAAATAAGGGAAATGCGCAAAGAAAATTATGATATAGTGTATTTGGATGAGACGTAGATCAATACGCACCACACAAGTGAAAAGCAATGGCAATCAGTGGATGGAAAGTGTCGTATTTTATTTTATAATATATGTCGTCCCTGGGGTGAGGGGAATCAACATCGACATCCTTTTAACCCCATATCACTATCTTGAGGATCTTCTTGATTTCTGTCCACAAAACCCCGTCGGTCCCTGGATCCCACCCTCTCTCTCTCTCTCTCTCTCTCTCTCTGTCAATACTGTATCAAACCCCCTCTCATTCTTTTCCCAAAACACACTAAACAACACTGGCTCTAACAAAACAACAATTTAGTTTAATAGAGAAAAGTGTCGTGTATGTGCAAAGTGTATGAGTAGAATGTCTGTCGTATAATCTAGTGTGTATGCAGAATCAGACCGAACAGCCAAGGAGAACAGTCTGCTTCATCATCGTACTGGCCACACCACAACACCATATCAGGGACAGAAAACCTCACCCAAGTGATGTGTCTCTCAGGCCACGTGTCGACTTCTTCAGATAGCTCGTGAACAATCAGGATGCTTGGTCTTCAATAGTGGAAACAGTCCAATATTGATCATCGATCTAGCACACACAGTGTAACTACTCTGTTCATTAAATGTTCTGTGATCAGAGAATCCTACAAATATCGTTAATGTCACTTGGGAAAACCTAAATGTTCGTATGTCACTTGTTGTAAGATTTTCCCAATATTAACACACAATGTTATTGTTCCAGGTAGTTATATCTATTAGTGTTCCTTGTACAGGTGTTATTTACAGTGTCCTGAATTTTCTGTGATGTAACTATCACTTAAGAAAACACACGTATAATCATCATGTCCTGCTCAGCAGAGGCCAGGTTCCTGCAGACCATCTGGGTTATGGGCCCAGTGCAAAAGCCTCTCAGCAAACTCTGCCTTCAATACTAGAGCCATGACTTTCTACGACTTTGTTGCTAGCTTCTTGGTAGAATAACGTGGAACAGTCGAGTGGAACCTGTTGAAGAAAGAACACACCTGGTGAGAGCAACCCGATTCCTACCTTTATTAGGTGAGTGAAGGCAACTGGCCGCACTCATAAAAAACAACAGAGAACCAAACTCTGTCATAAGGCCGAGGAGCTCATCACTTCGGTCTGAGTCATGGTAAGACAAGGAAAGACTAAAGGAAACGGGTAGAAACCCAGCAGATGCCCAACTGGAAGATCCTACCATTTCACATTCCCTCAATCCCCCCAAACCATCCTCAATCTTCCTAAATATCACCCCACTACATTGTCCTTAACTCACTGAGTTAAATGATATCTCACACCAGCTAGTTTAAGCTACGCGATAGGCTACTGTTGCCGACGCTCTTATAATACGTTCTATCACCGCACAGTACTGCACTCTATTCCTAAGAATAATCTAAGTTAGATATGATTAATAGAATACCATATAGTTATTCCTGTTGTAGATGGAGACTATGAAATCACAGACTGGATCGATGTCCGCCGATATACATCAACAATAGACACTATAGTCTCTCTCTATAGAAACAACAAGGAATATTGCACACATCCGTAGCGCTTCACAACTTTTGGTCGACTAACCCAAAAATTGTTTGCTTCACTGTTTTTATACTGGGTAAAAATGACGTCACAAAACTGTCTAGACACTAGACAGTCTAGAATCTATTTTTCTCCCTCCTGTTTAGACTGGGTGGAAACAACCCGCCGGCTATTTTGCTTTCATCTGGGGACCTGTTTCTCGTACAACAAAAAGTCTTGCCCGCCTGTGAACCAGAGAATAATTTCCCCATAACACAAGATCTAGTTGAATTCTGCTCAGACATTCCGTCTATCACATCAAAGGATGGCTGCCGCCTTGCAGACGGATGGCGCTATAGTCCCTCCTCGAGCAACAACATATTAAAGAAATGCCGACTGTGTGTAGACATTTGGTGCGACTTTCTGTCATCGATCGAAACCTTCAAGTTTTTAATGTGTCAGAAAGATAAAGCGATATGTGCCCAGTAGTGAAGGACAGCGTTTGGTCATAGCCTATGCTGGTAGTACTCATAATGGCTTACTACAGAATGCTGGAATCGTGTTCGTATCAAAGCATACAGACAATAGGGATTATTATAATGAGATGAATGGTAATGTATTTAGAGATTGGCTCGATAATACAGTACTTCCATCCCTTGATAGACCGTCTTGTCTAGTCATGGACAATGTATCATATCATAATGTTGTTGCCCAAGAAGACAAAATACCCACGGCATCGAGCACAAAGAAATCAATAAAGATATGGCTCCGAAGGGAAAATATACCATTTCCAGAAACATATTTCAAGCTACAGTTGTTGTCCCTTGTAAAACAGGAGCAAAAAAGCAAGAAATATCAAATCGACAAGTTGATAGAAGAGCATGGCCATAGGTGCTTGAGACTTCCGCCGTACCATTCTCATTTAAACCTGTCTTTACTTATATTACATACACATTGCACCCACTCCCATCAGAATCTGCATACGCCTTGTGTTGTCATCCGAATTGAGGTTGCGGTACTGTAAAACAAGTTTGTTAGCGTGAATTCACTAGTTTTTCGCCAAAATATCAAAGAAATGTCGCCGCTTTCCATGATCTAAGTTGCTTTTGGACCTATCAAAGGCATATTCCTTGGGTAAGGGTAAATATAAGACGGCAGGGAAAATTTCATAAGGATGTAACAGACAGTTTTCAAAATAATTGATCGTGAATGAATGCATTAATTTCTGAACAGACTATAACATCTTTTAAACAATCTTACTTACTAATAAAAGAAACAGACGGGATAAAACCCTACAAAACACATCATTGGTGGCCTACCTGACTGGGCGTGACAAAGTACACGTCATCAACAGTTAGCAAGTAGTCAATGAATCTGTCCAAACCCTCGAGATTGTGCTCGGAATTGAACCAGCGAGCATGCACGAAAATACCGAACGGTGCTCTGTTTGAATTGTAGAAACGCCTGGAAAGAGCCGTTAAAAAATTATATTTCAAATATGGGATTTTACATTGGCGAGAAAAAAAAATATGGGTCCTTTTGGACATATTTGACATATGTGTCTATGAGTGTCTACGTAAGTTATCTGGTTGCGTCAAGACATATGTATGGACGCTTAAAAAAAAAAAAAAAAATTGTGGACGATGTTGACCTATGACGTCACAGAGAAACGACTAAATGTAGCAACATATCGAAATATTTTTTCATAAACCCTTCCACAATCACTAAAGTAAATCAGGGCTTTTGCGTTTGCATTTTGCAGAAACGCTCTTAGATTATTGAGGACCAAGAAGAAGAAAAATACTGACATTTTACCAGATCTGAACATCGAAGATACTTGGCACACATGAACAACATTTCTAGGAAACTGAAATATTTTGACCATATAAAAAATCAAAGTGGCTTCGAAAGAGCAGTGATGAAATACGTTGTTTATTGAGAAGAGGCAAGGAACGAAAAGCACAAACATGCTTTAGCATGAAAATGCATGCGGCAGGAATTCTGGCAAGGGATCGGAAAATTATAGGCCGACCGTAATGAGAGCAACTGTCTGCAAAACATATGCTACATGGGGTTTCTCGTTTTGGCGAAAGAGACGTTGATAACGCCAGAAACCCTTTAAAAGTTAGAATAAAGGAGAAGAAAGAAAGCAGATTTAAACAATAGCAAAGCCAGAACTTCGATAGCCAGAATACACCAAAAATATGCAGAAGCTAATAAAGAAGTTAAGAAGCAGATAATGGTAGATAATAGATAATATATAGACGACCTACTAAGAGAAGTGGAAGAAGCAGCATCGAAAGGAAACTCCAGAGACCTTTATAGTACTACAAGGAAGATAGCACGGAAATATAATCAGCTAAGTGGACAGATCAAAAGCAGAAATTGAAAAGTTATCTCTAACATAATGGATCAACTAAACCGATAGGCTGAATACTCTGAGGAACTTCTAAATATGCCAGTCTAAGGCCTTTCAGATATCGAGTTTGCAAAAGAGGAGCTGGATATCAACTGCAGAAACCATACAAAGAAGAGATTGGCAAAGCCATCAAACTACTTAAGGATAGGAAAGTTACTGGTCCAGATGGCATTCCAGCGGCGGCCATTAAATGTCACGCATATATCACAACCAAATTACTGCACATAATATTTTGCAGGATCTGGAAAACTTAAGAAATACCAGCAGACTGGATAGAAGGATATATGGTGAAGCTGCCAAAGAAAGAGGACCTACATAAGTGTGCAAATTGTAGGGGAATAAAGTTACCATCAGTTGCCGGGAAGATATTATGCAGAATCATTCTGGAGAGATTACGCGATGCCATTGATAAAAAAACAAGAGATGAATAGGCCGGCTTCCGACTAAATAGATAATGCACTGATCAGGTAGTTATACTGCGCATAATAATAGAACAAAGTATGGAACTGAACTCGTCACTTTATATTAGATTTGTGGACTACGAAATAGCTTTGGACATTTATTAAACATTATGGAATACCATATAAACTTACTAACTTCATAAAGGTATTATATAATGACATGAAGAGCAGGGTCCTCCATGAGGGGCAACTAACGGAGGCATTCGAGATAAGAACAGGAGTAAGATAGGGATACGTCTTGTCACCCTTACTATTCTTACTGATTATAGATTGGATTATGAAGACAACATATGAACTCTTTTGACAAAGCAGCTCGATGGTCTAGACTCTGCTGACATTGTCCTCTTGTCTCTCACACACGAAATCAGATGCACGATAAACTAGCAACACTAGACGGGAGGTCATAATAACTAGTCATCTATGTTTTAAAATTCATAGAGGAAAGCCACAGATAATGAGAAGAAATCAATCAAATGATGACCTATCTCCCTTTGGGAAAAGTCACTTCTAGAGACAAAATCATACTTAGGCAGCAATGTAGACAAAGTGTGTGGAACAGATCAGATAAAGATATCACAATAATAAAACAGAAGGCTTGTGGAGCTTCTATAACACTAGGCAATTTGTGGAAGTCACAATAAATTAAACAGCACACAACTTAGAATATTCCATTCTAACGTTAAATCAGCACTGCTGCATGGACAACACACATGGAGAACAACGAACACGATTACAAATAAGCTAGAGACATTCACTGATTGGTGCCTGAGCAAGATATAAGGAATTAAATGGTATGATTAAATCGCCTATGTGCAGCTCATGGAGAGAACTAGGCAAATACTAATGAACCAAAAGCTGAAGAAAGACCCTGGCTTTGGATGGACCATACACTGAGAAAACCCGAGAATAGTTTAAATAGGAAAGTTTTAGTCTAGAACAAACGGGGTAAAACAAATAGCGGAAATCTTAAAAACTTTCAGAGAAGAGAAGAAGAAACAAAAATGAACAATATGGGAAGGAGATGGATAGACCTGCATGGGATAGCCAAAGATAGGGGCGTTTTGAGTGGGTTTGCTGATGGCCTATGTCCCACCGGAGGATGGAGAGCAAACGAAGTTTGTGAAAATAGCAATGACTGCTGTACTGCTGTCAAAAGCAAATGAGCGTGAAATGTGATTGAGAAGCTCTAAAACCAAACACACACAGGCACATTAATGAACTTTTCGTGTAATCAGTTAAGAAGAAACGGCAATAAAGAATACTTAGCTGAAAACATAAGTATCCTAATTCATTCACAGGCGAGTTTACAAATATTATAATAATAATTCTCGCTGTTTGTTCGTTGACAAAGACCGGTCGAAACGTTCATTTTTGTTTCTGTTTGCTAGCTTCTCAGTCAAACTTCATGTGCATTCGCTTTTTAACTCGATGTGTGTTTTGTTTATGCACTGGTATAATTTGCATTCATGCTATAGTATCGTCTTCATATAGCCTACTTAAAGTCTAAGAAAGCTGGGCTTTTACGTACCTCGCCTCACATTCTTTGAGATATTCGAGAGCAACATAATATCTTCAACTGATTTAGTGCCATGAGATTGTTAATCGTCTTAAACGAAGTTCCTTATCTGCCTTTGGCTTAAATATAATAGTTTTTCCTATGCAAGTTCCTGTATATTGATGTATAATACAACATATCTACTACCATATGAACAACTATTTAGTCATAGCTGTGACGCACTCCTGCTTCCCATTTTCCACCATCCATTTATATTTAATCCAAACTTTTTTATCTTTGGCACCGAGTCTGTTAAACAATAAGAACATAATACGGAGTAAATATAAGTTATAAGTGAGCAATTGTTGACAGTTAAACACTAGTCATATAATTTATTTCATTTAGTAATAATAATACCAATATAAGGCGAATTCAAATTACCTAAAATTAGACTTCAAGTACTCGAGCGTTTCTTCAGCGTCACCTGTACTACTACAGCCATCCGGCATGGCGCAGGAATGACCATCTAGGCCGTACCATCTTTGTACCTGATAAACCAAAGCATATTGTTCTACATTTACACATGTTAAAAACAATCCTATATTTGTATAACAGTCTGAATATAAAATCACTTGTAATACAATGGTTGACCTCTTTGCGACGGTATAGAGACTCATATAGGACCCTTTTGCTCGGCTCAAGGTACATTGGTCACAAAGTGTTAGATCAATATATCTATAGACCAATCAGTACTCGGCGGATGATGTAGAGTATAATGCGCTATTCCAGTTACAGTCTCAAAATAATTTTTATTGCACAAAAGTTTTGTTTGTTTGCTATTTGACATCTTCTTGTCGACAGTTTTCATCAATTTGGGCGCGCGTTTCCCCGCCAAACTTTGGCTCGAACCAACCGTCCATTCTTCTGCAATCCTACGTTTTTTTTTTTTAAATTCCTATTTTGTTACCATTTGTGCAGAAGACACAGTATTGATAGTGGATAATGTAACAGATCTACAACAATTGTTGGACATTGTAGTAACCGCGAGTGCAAAGAAAGGACTCTCCTTGAATATCAAGAAAACAGTAACAATGGTGATATCAAAGAAACAGGTGACACCTAAATGTGAAATAGAGATAGAAGGGAAAATTCTTCACCAAGTGAATAGTTTTAAATATCTAGGGACACGTATAACATCAGATGGAAGATGCACAACAGAGATTAAGAGCAGAATAGGGCAAACAAAGATTGCATTTAAAAAAATGAAGAATATCTTATGCAATAAGTCGCTATCATTGAATGTAAGAAAGACCGTGCCGAAGAGCTATATAGAACCTGTTTTGCTGTATGGCTGTGAATCTTGGAATATAAATTAACAAATTAGGACGTGGATAGGCCTTAGGTTCATACCAGAATACGATCAGCGTTGCCAGTAGTGGGTTGTGCTCAATATTTAAATTTCAAATCCCGAAACAACCAAATAATCAAATTAGGAATAGATTGGAAGCAACAGAGTTGTGGTTCCTTAGACGAATGTTGCGAATTCCTTGGACTGCCAAAGTAACTAACGACGAATACCTTAAAGAAGCTGGCGAAACTAGAACATTATATACAACAATAAGAAAGAGACAAACAGCATTTTTTGGTCATATGATGAGAAGAAAGGCGATGGAGAACATCGTGACATCTGGAAATATCGAGGGGAAGAGAGGCAGAGGGAGACCACGAGAAATAAGGCTGGATGGATTGCGACGGTGACATGGAGGAATATCAACGGCAGAGTTGATCCAGAAATCCAAAGACCGAGCTCTGTGGAGAGTCATGAACGCCTACGCCAGTGGGTACGGTACTTGATGATGATGACCATTTGTGCACACACCAGCATGCATTGCTTTTGTTTGTGTCAAATTTCTGTAACTCTCGTCTGTCTGTAATGACCTAATGACCACGAGGCAAGACCGGTGACTTCAAACCTGTCAGTTCTTTCAAGATTAGATATGTAGCCGACTCTGTGGCCAAGGTGTTACGAACGCAATTCGTAAACCCGTATACTGTGTTCTAAACACAGCTGCGGAGGTTTTGAAAGTAGACCGCCATGCGTTGATTTTAATACAATAGTATATGTGCCGATCGTTCAGAAAACAATGGCAAACTACTGTACGTAAACTTGCCAAGAAATCACAAGGAGCCAAAATGTGTTGGAGTTAACTGCGATGTCCTAGATAGGACATTTTAAACTTTGATATGTAGCAGTTTGTAAGATCTGTTCAGTGATCAAATCTCCGACGCGGAGCAATCACGAGAGGAGACTTCTTATCACCAGAAGCTGTTCCCCCTCTTGAATGTTGCAGCCCCTTTAACATTTCTACACCTTCAGGAAGCGGACCCGTTCCGGTCTTGACTCCCGGGAGTTTTTTTATCCTGTTTTGCGTGTTCACTTTCGACATCTGGGGTTCTCATCCACACGTTTTGTGACGCTACGCTGGCAATGGCAAGAGTGCAGTGGGACGAGGGTTCGATGTCAGCTCTGGATGATCCACCTATTCCTCAATACTCTGAAGCCTACAACATATGATGCCCCTAACACCCCACATAACTACTGCAGGTTCCAACGGTACTTGTATGTGTGTGCGTGCGCGCGCTTGCATACACTTTTGCTTTTTTTTCTTGCGGCAAAACGCGGCATACTACCAGCTTCCAAATCTACTTTATAAATGATAACTAATGATAATGTATACAATAAAAACATTTCCTCTGCTGTGTATCCACTTTTTCGTGGTAGAACAGCTTGCGTGTTCTAAAGACCCCAAGAGTTATGCCGACGGTAGCGCAGCTCCTAGTAGAGTTTCGTGTTGGACAAGTCAAATGGCAGGGACCAGGGCGATACGCAAACCTGCTGTCTTGTAGGTCGACTAGGGACAGTCAAAGGCTAGGGAAAGCAACCCCAAACAAATTCTGGTCTAATTTGGATGTACTGAGACACAGACTTGACAAAACAGTACAACGCATTTCCCGATATAATGTCACAAATACAAACCTACCGGTATCTCCCACATGCCCGGGTACTGTTTTTTAGGACAGGGGCCGTGCTGGCAGTAGGTGTTGTTAGGCACGTAGTCAAGGGTGAAGGGCCAGACTGGATCACCGCCTTCCCACTCACTTCCGGTAAACATGGACGTGTCGTAGCTAAAGACAGCAAAAATAGTCTATCTCAGTCACATCCAATAATTCCCTTGTTATAACATGTACAACGGGTGTGTTGTCGTAATTATGCATATAAGATTTATTCATTGAGGATGCCTTCTTCTTTTTATAGTCACTGCCCGCCCACAGCCCTCAGTATTGCAGACAGACATGATATGTGAGGCATCCGTAAATTAGGTAGTTTGCCATTGATTCTCTTCTTGGTAGTAATCATACTGCGGTTAGCGGGGTAAGGGTATCCCCTATCAAAGGAGATTTAAGACGCCTCCTTTCCTCCGTTAGTCTACGGCGGGACACCCTTGGGCAAGATGGAGTACCCGTTAATTGCGACGTCTGTAAAAAAAAAAAAAAAAGGACATGCTACTATTACTAAATTTAACTCTATTGATACATTTATGAGAACCATCCTTAATTCTTTCAACCACAGAATATTCCGAAGCAGAAGATCACGGACGATAATAACCACAGTGTGTTTGATTTAAAGCACACAAAAACATGAGTTTCCTACTTTCAGACATGCAGCATACGATGGTATGCATCTTGTCAATTCCTAATATTTTCCTTGTGGCGCTGTAACGGTCTTTGAGGTTTCATGTTGCTGCAGTTTCTTCTGCGTCATCTGCTAGGCCATCTACATATTGTCTGTTATTCGCCCTTATCCGCTTCTTAACTTCCTTATTTTTTTTAAGGCATATAATGTAGTAACGTTAGTTGCATATACTTTACAGGACGCAGCAGTCACCTCCATTATTTTTAGCTGTTTGTGATTTCTGGACAAGTTTACGTTCAGTAGATTGCCATTGCTTTCTGAACGATCAGCATTTATTCCATTGTATGTAAACCAACGCAAGGCGGCCTGCTTCCAAATCGTCCGCAGCTGTGTTTAGAACGCGGTATGCGGAATTACGAATTGCATTCGTAACCTTGTCGCCACAGAACCGGCTACGGTAATTTTTAAAACAAATCCAGTGAACTCCAGCCAGATAACCTTGACCTCGCTGATGACATTGTCCTCCTGTCCCACACACAAAAACATAACCTACATCTGCGTCATTCCTTCAGTGTGTTCAGACCAAATGTAAAAGGGATAAGCCGACACCACACATTGTTTGATGCACACTGCTAGTTATTGATTGCATCGTGTGAGAGACGCGGGACAACAAGTGTTAAGAAAGCAATGCTCATAAGTAAAGAAATATGACTCTAAAATTAACTTACACAAATTTGGAATCATACAAAGCGCTATACATGTTGTCACTTCCCAGCTGCAAGAACGGAACTCGGAATCCTTTCACAGACTCCCTGGGAACGCCAGACCTCTTAATGAGGTTGTCTCGCATGCCGGCAGCTTCATCGACGAACTCTTGATAGGACGCTGTGGCCCACCATGTATGTGGAAACCTGCGTTCAGAGAAATATTTGAGAACACAGTTATCACATTTAACATAATGCTGTTAACTTCGCGACACTGTTTAGATTAGGCAGGCATGAATCGTTATGTCACATTGATCAAGGTGTTCTATATTACGAATGTGTAGATGTTGTTTTACATGTTATATTTTTGTACCCTTCGACTGGCCATCTCTATATCCAAGTGTAGTATGCATGTTATTACCTCACTGGACAATTTAGCAATGAAGGCCTACACATTTATTAGTTTTTAGAATATCGCTGACCAAGAAGACGAACAATACTGAAATTCGAAAAGATCTGAACAATGAAAAAAAAAAAAAAAAACTGACTATGAACAGTGTCATGTCTGGAGAACTGAACTACTTTAGCCATATTAAATGTGACAGTAGCTTGGAAGGAATAATGATGAGAGGCATGGTTCATGAAAGAAGAGAAGGCAGGCGTCGACCAGCTCGGATAGACACACGACATTGCAGAAACCATTAGTATTAGGGTGTGTGAAGCAGGAGAACTGGCAAAACGTTTTCGGCGGGCCGTGGGGTCTGCAAACGACCCGTTACGTGATGATGATATGGATGAAGGCGACCGTCTTCCTGAAACCACCATGGCAAAAGACACATAGAAACCAAAAGACTCATTAGGAATTGTCTTTAAAAACATAAATAATGCGTGAAAGGCATTGAAGGGACTGTTACAGTTTAGCAGGGATGGTTTATAGTCTGTTTCCATCGGACAAAAGGCAGCAGCTGCATATGATGGCGATGAAGAAGAGGAAGAAGAGAAAAGATGGAACTGGAAGTAGACATTCACCCAATCTCCTGTACTATCCAGACAATGACCCTGATAACAGTCTTTGGAAATTATCTCATTGTCACACGCCAAATGCCATGCCTCTGTTGATTTCGTGTGTTAATTAACTATCACATCTTGAATCAATTTACATTGTACCAATAATAATAATAATAATAATAATAATAATAATAATAATAATAATAATAATAATAATAATTTCAACCCTGACCGATGGATAAGAGCGCTCGTTCTTAAACATCTGGCATGAGGATGCCCAGTTAGGGGGTTCAAACCCTACATCGGTCGGTTGGACTAGAATGTTGACTTCTCGTCCTTGACTTCGGGACGTAAATTACAAGTACAAAGATTAGTTTCATACAAGCAAAGATTAGTTTCATCTTCGTGCTAGGGCATGCCGGAGTAAAAGGAAATGAGCGGGCTGACAAACTCGCAGGTAAGGCTACTGTGGAGGGAGGACGCGCCATGGACTAGGCTGACATTCTGAATGCTCTACGAGAAGTAAGACTTTTGCGAGAACCAAGTGATGACTGTGAATCTACAACCATGGCCAGAGAACAGCAAATTAAAAGAGGGGTGGCCAAACAAGAACACCACACAGGAAGCAAAGAAGATTGATAAACCAACACAGAACTGGTGTCGTTAGCTGCTACACGCTGCGGGATTTGCTGAGGAGGGGATCCGAGCACTTATGGACTGAATGGTTCGATGTGCAATGAGGATGATCTGTCGACTAACTAATTACAAGTACTTATGAAGTCGGAGTGGGTTCCCCTGATGGCGAGGGATACCGGTAATTTTTTTAAAATTTGTGTGTGTGTGTGCATATCCTTTTACAGGACATCGCTGTCAACACCAGCATCTTTCAGCTGTATGTTGATCTCTTGGCAAGATTACGCTCAGTAGTTTGCCATTGCTTTCTGAGCGGCCGGCTCACATACCCCGTAAGTTACCGATGCGATTCGAATCACTGCTGATTCTCACCGTCATCACGTCACCGATGAGAGTATACGAGATTACGGAGAAAACTCATAACCTCTAAGCCACGAAGCCGGCATATACCGGTAATAGGAAAGCAAATCCACAGGCCAAAATCAGTCCAGAGCACTAAAAGTAGTAGCAAGTGTATAAACTACGCTTTGTGTTCAAAGCAAGCAAAGAAAAAAGTGGTCTCGAGGTATGGTGTCCGCCTCGAGTGCTGGAGGTCCCAGGTTCAGGCCCCGGTGAGGACCGGAATTTATTTAAAAAATCCACCTGGACTTTCAGTAATAAAATTTCCCCTGGTCTCTGGGTAGTGAGATCGGACGCTCGTGTGTAATGTTGCGCACGTAAAAAATTCCCTTGGCAGTTGCAAATCGAAAAAGAGTAGCCTAACGGCGCTGCCCGGGCTAAATTTAGAGTTAAAAATCTACCCAAGTATTTCAGGATCCTCACCGATGCAACGGAGTTCGTGCATTGAGCTGAGTTTCTCCAGACTCAGGTTTGAGTTAGGAGGAAAACGGAGCACTTATGGGTTAAACCGTATGCCTTGATGTTGATCCAATGACTAAACTAAACTAAACTAAAGACAAACTAATAATAATAATAATAATAATAATAATACAAACTCAGCATAAAAGCTCTATATATAAGATGTCAGTTGGCCGACAACCTCAGCACTAAAAGTCTACATTGAAAGTCAAGACTTACCTGTGGGAGATTGTGTGACTGGCAATCTCTAGGCCCATGGCATAAAGTGGGTAGACAAGATCATAATTGGTGCCGCTTCCCGACACAAATAGACACCCTCGAATCTGAGAAATCGAAAGCCGGAGTATGTTACAGAAACATATACAATATGTGACAGAAACATATACAGTGTAGCGGTTACATATAGTGTGCTTTTTCTACAGCATTCATACACTAGATGGAATCTGAAACAATGCAGTGAACAATTTACTCCACTACTGATATGTTATACTATGGGAGTCGTCGCTGGAGCTACGGAGTTCGTACTTTCTGCAGCGCTTTTGGCGGGTCGTCTTGCGGAAAGAGACCGAGCCATGTGGGATAAAACCCGGGTCAATGAAGTCTTTCTGGTGACTGCCGATTCCATCGACGATGAACTGTATTTTTCGTGGAGGACTTTTGTGTTGGCATTCTGGCGGCGGCATTATGCACAGTGTTCCTGTGCGGACTGATGACTTGCTGAGACTCCTGTCTGTTCCCTTGTCACATTGGGCAGTAAGGAGCATTGTGTGTGATATTCACTGGCACAGGAACGGAACAAAATGGGGTCGACCCGTTGCCGTGAAGTTGGAACCGCGACTAACTGACTGACTGACTGACTGACTGACTGACTGACTGACTGAATGTCTGACTGACTGAATGTCTGACTGACTGACTAACTGACTAACTATGTTACGAAAAATATACCGCCATAAAGGATTTGAGGGAGATGGGAGGCGGTAGAAATAACATGAAGTAAAAGACCCTTCTTTTTACAAGTCTTGAGATGTATCGGGTATATGGTGCTAACCTAATTGTTATAAACCAATCGGCACTCGAGGGGTGGTGTGGTATATCACAATGACGGCCTTTACTCGCCAAGACATTTCCTGGTACCCACTTCAGGCTGCGTCCACCTTGAAGCTCAAGGTGAAGCTCAAGTCAATTTGTTTAATCGATGCGAATTCGAACCCATGACTACTGGGCCGGCAGGCATACATGCTAGCCACAGCGCTACCAACAATAACGAATGACCGTTACACGTTCACACCTCAGATACGTTTATCTTAATATATCACTTTTGTTGCACTTTTACGAAAAATGTGCACTTATTTGACATTCATTTTGCAAGTAGCTTCCAGCAAAAGATTACATGTATACTCACTAGACATCCATTATAGGTGTATCCTCCTGGTAAAATATTACGCATATACTCATTGAACATCCATTACAGATGTTTGTTTTGTTTTATTCGCATATCCTTTACAGAACATCGCTGTCAACATCTGCATCTTTCAGCTGATTGTTGATTTCTTGGCAAGATTACGCTCAGTAGTTCGCCATTGCTTTCTGAGCGACCGGCTCACATACCACGTAAGTTACCGACGCGGAGAGAACCGCTACCGATTCTCGCACAACATCACGTTACTCACGAGAGTATACTGGATTATGGAGAAAGTCGTGTAACTCCTAGACCAGGAAGACCAGCATATTACAGATGTATCTTCCTGTAAAAGATTACATTTATACCCACTAGGTCCTGTAACAGTGTACAGAGACTAACAAGACGCGTTGGTTTTATGCAAATACTGTTTATTTCTTCATGATGACAAGTCAGCTTCCTCTCTAGTCAAAGGCTTGATGTTAACTCCCCTTGCCAACCCAATACGTCACGATTGAGCATCTCCCCCAGCTTTCATTCCCAATGCTCAATCGTGCTGTATCTGTTTCCCACTAGATCCCAATAATACCCCAGTATTCCATCACTGTTACACCTCCCCATGTTTATTAAAGAATTTTCCTTATAAAGGAAAAATCTTTACTCCTAATCCCCTTACTCTATTCCCTCTTTTTCCTTACTTCTCCCAGTTCCTCTAATCTTCCCCAAACTAACTAACTTAAATGAATATTCAATTTCTTTACTTTTTCCCTTGCTATATAGTCAACCCCCTTCTTCTTCGTTTCCGGCCCTTCAACCAACCATAACATATTTACATATCTTTAATTCAATTTCAACTATGTACAATAACATCATAACACGTCTTCTTAAATACTCCTTCCTCATAAGCAATCTGCTTTCAAACTCAACTCTAACACCAACTCCTTATTTTATCACCAACGCTACAAATTCCCCATTTTCAACTAAGCCGAAATTACTTTCACACGATAGGAAGACAAAGAATCGGTGGCCACCGGAATTTTAAAGAAGAAGTATACTCTTTCACCCTAAGATCACACTCATCTAAATCACACACCCCTTTTACCAAACCATAACCATACTCCTTTACCCTCCTATGTCATTTGAGACTTTATGTAATAAAGTCTAAAACCACACTCACCTAAATCACACACCTTTACCACTCATTATGGTAAACGTTTACGCTGCTATCTACAGCATCAAAAACATTATTCACATCCAATAATATTCTTCACTTCTAAGTGTCTATATACCAGACACTACCTTACCTCAACCTCACATAGTAATGTAAACTACAAAACACATCCCGAAGACACAATTAAAAAATCTATTATCCCTTAAGAACACCTCACATAACCTCATCCTCGTATAACTAATCTTCTCCAATACCTCAGGTTCTCTCTTAATGTCCATTTCTTATGGGCATATCTACTAAAATGCTCTACTTATGCCGTCATCAACATCAACCTAGTAACCTTGAAATCTCCCCTTAAATATTAACCATCAAACACAACATTGTAATCTGACCCACTTATAAACATTTACATCCTGCCCAGGCCATGTAACCCAATGTCTCTCTAAAATCTTCCACCTCTCAACTCATAATTCATGCCGTAATCTACAGCAACCTTAAATGTCTATTTATTACAGACACCTGTAACTTCACAACATCGTAATCTGACCACTATATAGACTACTCTAGCAACCCACTTATTATTCTATCTCTGAAACTTAATACACCCAAAGGGATAACCATTTACCTCCCGTCTTTAACGGACTCTCAAGAACCCATGTCATTATGTCTCCACTATGTTCATCAACTTACACTCCCTTACTATTGTACTGTTATCCACAGTGTCTAGTTAAACATGGATCCAATTCATGTTTACTTTCTGGGGTAATTTTCTTATTCTTCTATAACCCAGCATTCTGTGTACATCATGGTTCTTCTGACCCCATGTAACCCATGTTTAAAACTTTCTCCTCATTTACCCCACTGCTAAATTAATCTTTTCTCCCCCCATATGGCTTCTAATCCATATATTTCCAATCAATGCTGACTTTAGTGTACTTCTAAACTTCCCCATAACCATCCATATATTTCCAGTACTTCATAACCATTTTAACCTCTCTACGCTGATTATCACAGCAACAAAATACCCATGAACTTATTCTTCACAAAGAGAATGTGTCTCTTTATTAGCTCTCAGTAGTTTTATTAACTCTTTTCTGAACGAAGGATCCCAAATAAATGTCTCTCTTCTAGTCCCCAGTAGTTTATTACTATTTTCTAAACGAAGGATCCCAAATAAATGTCTCTCTTCTAGTCTCCAGTAGTTTATTACTATTTTCTAAACGAAGGACTAAAATAAAGCCCATGTATTGTCTTTATTCTAGACAAAACCCTGTACTTAAACATAACTTAACTAACTACTATTTAACATACAAAACAGCGAAATAAAATCACAACAGAACATCATACCCCCCCAAATTTTTGTAACAATCATTTATGTTTCCCCGCAACTCAACTAAAGGTATGATGACGATGGTGATGATGATGGTGATGATGATACAACATACATCCTATTCTATTTTTACCTACTACTACTGGTCTCTTTTACGGACCAGTAGTTTACACATAAAAGTCTACAAACACAATAATCTTATTCTAAAATAATAACAATCATTTTACAGGACCAAATCAAGCAAAAAAACATTTTATACATGAGGCATCAACACTCAGACTCCACAAAAGAATTGTCTTCTCGCTAAAGACAACTCCCTTCAAACTACTACACACAGTGGCCCATCAACCTTGGCCTCCCATAACCGAGAAAACAAAACACCTCACTGCTACGTATATATATCTGTTAACCGCAGACTAACTTTTTAATCTTAGAACAATATTTGTCCTCCTCAACCACAATCACCACTCCACCATTGACCGTTCCATTTTCTAGAAGTCAAACTAACTCCTTACACATCATATTATTTGTAATTCCATCACTGTAAACTACAGGTCAACTCCTTTTATCCATTCCCAATGTGGCGACTATTCCAATGTCAACTCAATGTACCAGCCATCATCCGCTTATTAATACCCTGTAGCTCGGCACAGCTATTGTTTCCCTTGGCTTTATACAAAACACCACTACCACTTCTTAATCATTACTGTTAACTACAGTATCTTCACCATACTACTCCCATCAAAAGAACTTGTCTATTTATTATAGACCTCTCACCAAAACCACCAATTCCACTACCAACTTTCTCGTCTACCCGACGCAATTAATATTTCGTCCTCCTGCTTCAATACTTTCACGTCTCACCAACACTACTATAGCTATCCTCAAGTCTCTCTTATCACTCTTACATCGTGACGACAATCAAACCGATCACCCTCCTCGGAACACGTTCTCCAACACTCATTTAACTAACCATGTTTACCTCCGCACCTTTCATTCTTCTTGTTATTTCTCGGAACTCTTTCAGAACTGTAACCTACGCCACTTATAACCAACAGCAGACCTCTCTTTCCTCGTTTCTCAGTCTTAGGCACTCTTGCTTCGCCATTTTCCTGTCAAGAATACTAAACATTCATAATGTTAATTCAGCATATAACTTCCATAATTTCCTTCCAAGTTCAGATATTCTACGAAAAGACATTACAATTTTCTTTCTATCTCTCGATTTTCGCATGCTCTATGTTCCACCACGATTTATCAACGTCACTTATCAACCGCTCTTCTCATATTCACACGGACAATGACACACAACCTCGCTCTCATCTCACGCCTACTCTCGCATCGCGACAACCTAACGTCTCCATACTATTACTACAACAAAATATTTTAGACGCCACCTCAACATTCCAGCAATCATTTACCACATATCTACACGTATTGATCTCCTCTACACACATTGACACAAGACATATTAACGCAACCATTACATTTTATCTATATATTACACTTAAGTGACGTTATCACAGCTCTATCCTGCCTTACTTATCACGACGAACACCTGTTTGACTACAGTTATACTCATGTATGAACAACGCATAACCAGACGAATTTTTCCACAGGACTTTCACAATTCACTTCTTCCTTATTTCTACTTTACTTAATCATTCACTCCCATACGAAAGTCAGACGCTGCCTCTCGCAAGTTATATCGCTTTCACAGCACTACCTACTATCTTTTCAAAACAAACTACATTCCGCTTTCTATATTTCTCCACACAATAACTCTTCTTTCTCCACAGTCTTTTACTCTTAATACTCTTCGCGTTCAACTGACTATTTTACTCACAGGATACTTAATTCCTCCTCAATCTATTTCTCCTCATCAGACATTCTCGGTTCAGCTGTCATACAATACTATTCTTTCTTCTCAAACCAACAAGCAAAACTATCTCAGACATCACGTCATAGCTCTGAGTCAAACCATTTATCACTCACCTTCTACTAATTTTGTCCTGAATCTGCCCTATTTTACTTAATATACTCTCTCTACATCGTGACCCAATAGTAGATATCCTGTATTACGTAATCCACGTGGAATATCATTTGCCGTACTTCCTTAACCTCAACATCACTACCACCTACCTTGTACCATGCTACCCCAAAAATTCATCTATCTATTTTGGACAGTTCATATACCTATACTCTCAAACCGGAGTTCTTCTCATAAGCCCAAAACTATTTCATTTTTTCTTCTTCACCCAAGGAATTTTAAGCGTTATATAGTGTGTCCAAATTAAACACTTCACTGTCTTTCAATACATTCACCCGTCTTTCGCTTATTATGTCTTCATCACTATCTGTTGTCAAGCTGTTAAAGTATTCAGGTCTTAAGGTCATAAGGTCTTCTATTTTTCTTAAGTCGCTTTCCGTCGTTGAATAAATTCCCGCTATCTGTCTACCACTATTCTTTTTCTTAAATGAGTTATTTCTATTTCCTTTATTTCTGTCGTCGGTCTGCTCACTGTTTCCTGTCAACCTTACGTAACGTTTACACTTCCCCATCTCGTCCTCAGATGACACACTAATAATAGTTCCTTCATCAGACTCATTATAGTTTACTGCAAACACGTCGGCCCTATTTCCATAGTCATCTTTAAAACGTCTGACTTTCTTTCTCTTTCTCGGTCTTCGTCCCTTAGCCTTCCCAATATAGTCACTAACTACAACTCTGTCCGTCTGTCCACCAGCAACTACTCCGTATGAGGGAACATCACGCCTCGATTCAGGATCTGCTCGTAGTGCAGCACTCTCATTCTCCGAATCCTCAGTAATAATATCCGTTTCAGCATCACTATAATATTCGGCTGTAGGAATATCTTCTCCGTAACCTGCACTCTGGCAGCTAATATTCCTACACCATTTGGGAATTAGTTTCCTGTCTATAGCTGAAGAGCTTGACATGGCACTACCTCTATTTATAACCATACTATTTCTTTCTTCAATACTTCTCCTCTTTATCTTTCTTTCGTTCTTGGTCCTCGTCTGTCCATCTTTCCTAACTTCAACCTTGTCTCTCTTAGTCAATTGAGTTAGTTTTGACTGATTCTCTATGAAGTCAGTTTGAGTTCCCTTTGTTATCTTGCTGACTGGTTGTACCTGAGTCTGCGTACTACTTTCTACTGTATTATTTGTCTGCGTCTGTGTCTCTCGGTTTATTTTCCTTACTAACACCGTCGTCTTCTTTTCCTGTTTAACAGTCATATTTGCAATCACCTTGGGAATAGTTGAATTTTCACTTACGTTTTCTACTTTGTTCTTTGACCCTGACTTCAAATACTGTCTCTGTCTCTTTTCAAACCAGTCGTTACGTCTTTTTCTGGCGCTTACCGTATAGGATGGCCAACTCCTAGAACAATCTCTCTCATGCCCATTTCTGTATCTCTGATCATTGTACCAGCTCCTAACCCTAGTCATCCTTGGACTAACATAAATGCTTCCATACTGCCCTCTATTTTCATCAAGTAGTGGCTGTCTTCGGCTATTCCTGTTGTTCCCTTTTATCTCATTACCTCTTACATTGCTCTGTAACCAGTGTACAAAACATTCTACCTCGCTGACTGCCACCTTTAATTCTCCTAACCATGCAGTCACGTGTCCTAAGTCTCTGTTCAAGTACATTTTTACTCTTTATGCTATCTCAGCCGAAATAATTCTCACTTGTGTCGTGATGAATCTGCTCTGCTAAACCTGTGCTAAGGTGTCCTGTTCCGCCATGCTGAAATAATACTGAAACAAGGCAAGCAAAGAAACACACAATTTCAACCTCTAAATTTAAAGAATACACTTACTTATTATAGACACAATTTTAACTTCTCAATTTAAGCAATGCACTCACTTATCATAGCAATGCGCAGTTATTTTCTGGGTCTAAGTATCACACAAATTTACTTCTAAATTTATATAATGCACTCACTTATTATATAGCAATGCGCAGTTATTTTCTGGGTCTAAGTATCACACAAATTTACTTCTAAATTTAAATAATGCACTCCTTGTAGATATTTGCTTCTTAAACAACAATAATGTCCTGTACTCCGCTCTAATTAAGAAATTCGGAACATCACTCTGACTCTATCTCCTTAATTAAGCAGTTACCTTCTTTTACTCGCTGACGGATCCAGTTCAACCAACAAGAGCCCGCATCAACTGAAATTTAGTCTCGGAATTCAGGTGGCGGAGTTCAGATATCCCTTCTCTTCCCTCAGGTAATTTCGTCCTTCTCATGGGCTGCCAGACAATCTTCAACCCCTGGTTGGGTCACATCTCATGGGCTGCCAGACAATCTTCAACCCCTGGTTGGGTCCCTTCCTTGATTCTCGAGTGGATAATTCACCGTCGTTTTAAATGGGTCATAGGAATTACGAGGCCCAAAAATGGATTAGTTGTGTTTGGGTCATAGGAATTACGAGGCCCAAAAATGGATTAGGTGTGTTTGGGTCATAGGAATTACGAGGCCCAAAAATGGATTAGGTGTGTTTGGGTCATAGGAATTACGAGGCCCAAAAATGGATTCATATCAGCCAACGGCCAGTGATGACCTGACCTTGAACGAGTTCTGACTTCAGATAAAATCTTGAACTTAAATTGGAGGCAAGTCCCTTGAAAATGGCAAGGTTCAAGCAATGGCCAGGGTAGGCCCCTTTAAAATGATAAAGTTCAGACAACAGCCGTGGTAACGAGCAGGCTGTGTGACAATGATTCAACTTTGAAGTCCCTGCAACAGTGGGAGGTACGATCAGAAGTAGGTATCCCCATGTCGTCCGCCGAAATCAATCCCGTCAGCAAACCGCTCGAACAACAATGCCACAGTGCCCGGCGAGGACTTGACAGTGACAGCCAGCTTTCACACACCAGTAAAGCTCGAAAACGATCTAGAGCTGACTCAGCGAAGCGGGCTTCACAACCGCATAAAGACAGTGGAACTGAACTTGCAAAGCGGGCTTCACAACCGCATACAGATTCTTGTAGAAACTTCTTGAAATCTGTTCAGCAGAGGTTTGATAACGTGCCAGTGTCAAGGGCACCGCATTTTCCCAACACGCGCAGTATGAAGTAGTGGCGGTATCGAATATAGTGGCCCAGTACCTCCGCTATGTGCCGCGACAAATTGAAGTTGTTGTTAATCCTGGTCACGGCACCATTTCGAGTCCTGTAACAGTGTACAGAGACTAACAAGACGCGTTGGTTTTATGCAAATACTGTTTATTTCTTCATGATGACAAGTCAGCTTCCTCTCTAGTCAAAGGCTTGATGTTAACTCCCCTTGCCAACCCAATACGTCACGATTGAGCATCTCCCCCAGCTTTCATTCCCAATGCTCAATCGTGCTGTATCTGTTTCCCACTAGATCCCAATAATACCCCAGTATTCCATCACTGTTACAATAACCGTTATAGATGTATCCTCCTGTAAAAGATTACGTTAACACTCACTAAACAGTCATTATAGATGGTCTCGCGCACTCATCTCATAATAACTTTCATGTTTATGCAACTAGGAAAATTTATTCGAAAATAAGTCGAAGTGAAACAGCTGTGCGGGAACTGGGATAGTTCAGCGGCTAGCGACTGATCACACGAGCTCTGTACAAATAAAATATTAGGCGCGAAAAAGAGATGCTAAACACAGACACTGTGGTTATAGTCATGGCAAAAGTGTACGTGTGTACTCATCGGACATCCATTACACATGCATCTTCCTGGTAAAGAAAGAGGAGGGTTTACACACCGGATTTTATCGCCTATTGCTGGGTCTCTTTCCGAGAGAGGGCTGCCGAAAGCGTCGCGCGGCGCACGAATTCCCTAACTCCAGCGACGACTGCTTGAAGTCTCCAAAAATTGCACTTATAGACTGAATGGCTGAGTCCGGAAATTAAACCACGACTTCCGGAATGTGAGGCTAGCGGCTTAACCAACTCACCACGGAGACGATTCCCCTCCCCCGTCCACCTTTTTTTCTCCAGTGTAAGATTACGCATTATGCTTACAGTGGGCTCCGTGGCGAAATCCCGATACCGCTTTAAATACACAGCTGCGCGCGATTTGGCAGCAGCCCGCCTTGCGTTGGAATTTTATAAAATGGTATGAGTGTCGGTTGTTCAGAAAGCAAGGCAAAATGCTGAACTTAAACTTCCAAGAGATCACAAACAACCAAAACATGCTGGTGTTGACTGCGAAGTCCTGTAAAGGATATGCAACTAATTTTATTATACTCACTGGGCATCCATTAGGGTTGTATCTTCCAGGTCTGAACAGCCGTTGGTAGTAACCGTAAAAGGCTGCAGAAACCTCGTCGTCAAAAGTCAACATCACCATCTGGGGAACTCTAGTTGCAGGAAGTCCTTTGGGAATGGTGGTGCCCGCACAGTAACAGCTTGGGAGTTGACAGCTTGAGGAGCAGGCTGTTCAATGGAAAGTATAACATCGGCGTAAAGTGAAACGCATTCTTGTCATTACAGCAGTAACACTGCACTGAATTCTAATGAGGTGTATAGTATTTAAGTTAGTTAGTTAGTTAGTTAGTTAGTTAGTTAGATGGTTGGTTGGTTGTTTGCTTGGTTGGTTGTTTGCTTGGTTGCTTGGTTAGTTAGTTAGTTAGTTAGTTAGTTGGTTAGTTAGTTAGTTAGTTAGTTAGTTAGTTTGTTATTTAGTTAGTTAGATAGTTATTTAGTTAGTTATTTAGTTAGTTAGTTTAGTTTAGTTTAGTTAGTTAGTTAGTTAGTCAGTTAGTTAGTCAGTCAGTCAGTCAGTCAGTTAGTCAGTCAGTTAGTCAGTTAGTTAGTTAGTTAGTTAGTTAGTTAGTTAGTCAGTTAGTCAGTCAGTCAGTCAGTCAGTCATTTAGTTAGTTAGTTAGTTATTTAGTTAGTTAGTTAGTTAGTCAGTTAGTCAGTCAGTCAGTCAGTCAGTTAGTTAGTTAGTTAGTTAGTTAGTCAGTTAGTTAGTTAGTTAGTTAGTTAGTTAGTTAGTTAGTTAGTTAGTTAGTTAGTTAGTTAGTTAGTTAGTTAGTTAGTTAGTTAGTTAGTTAGGAGTATGCTTATCCTCTCTTCACTATCGTCCACAGCGTACAGCAACTGATCACACCAGCTCTTGTACAAAATAAAAAGTTGGGCGCGAAAAAGTAAGAGATGCTAAACACAGACAACTGTGTACAAACCTTTCAACGAACTCCGATCCGACGAACATAGATCACAAAAAGGGGGGAGGGGTAGAACCAATGACAATAACGGGCCTAACTGTTAGTATTTTGAATTGTTGTATTCTGCTGCTGCCATTACTTCTATTATCTAACCCAGTTGTATGTCTGTTGACTACTTGACTTTGGTTTCCCACATGGCGCTCTAGTCTAATGCGACCCCGCTTGATTTGATCTTCTTGCAGTCCGGTCAAAGTTGCATAATGACATCCATCCCTTGAATCATTTACTCGTTCAGCCTCCCGGAGGTCGTTCAGGATGATGTCATCTAGACACATTGCTCGGCGACCTTCCCCCCCCCCCACCCCCTCCATAGTAAGCATGCCCGTAAGCTTATCTGCTAAAAAAAGTCGCTTAAAAGACGACAGGGTCGACTTCATTGCACCGGGTTTTATCCCATATGGCTCGGTCTCTTTCCGCAGCACGGAAAGCGTCGCACAAAGCGCGAACTCCGTAGCTTTTAGCGACGACCCACAGGAGTCTCCGAAACATTTAACTCGTAAACCGAAGGGCGCGGCCCGGAATCGAACCCACAACCTTCGGAACACGAGTCAAACGGCTTGACCACTTCGCCACAGAGACTCCCGCTTATCTGCTCGTTCGTTTCCGCCCACGCCCGGGTGTGCTGGCACAAAAATAAAACAGATATTAACCCGTCTTGGCCTCCTCAGAGATTCAATCCATTGCCCTCTCGCCCAGCCAGGTCTCAATCTTCCTAAGGATAATCATAGAGGAAACCATGCATGGGTGAAAGTCTGTGTCTCCAGTCATGTTATTGTCTTCGTGACCGCCATGGCCTCCATTGTTGAACGGCTCCTGGTCACGACAAAGGCTCAGTTGTCTTCCTTAAGAGTCTTTCCTCCAACCTGGGCCGTAAAAGAGCATGAGCTCCACGTGGCATTATATCGGGTTTGTAACTGATTCTATGCCGGCTTCCTGGCCTAGAGGTTAGCAACTTTTCTCCGTAACCTCGTATACTCTCGTAAGTAACGTGACGACGGTGAGAATCAGCAGTGGTTCGAATCGCGTCGGTAACTTACGGGGTATGTGAGCCGGCCGCTCAGAAAGCAATGGCAAACTGCTGAGCGTAATCTTCCCAAGAAATCAATAATCAACTGAAAGATGCTGATGTTTCCATCATCCTCCAACACAGGGGGAGGAACTCGAGATTGCACTTGAAACCATTGATCTGGTTTGTATCAACAATGGCTGTGTCCCCAGGACAGCAAGCCGTCAAGGCGATGAGGACAATGCTATTGATCTGGCCCTGGTTTCTCCTTCACTCACTACAGTGTGTAGATCGGAAACTTCCTGTCGTGCTTGTTCCGCGGCGGAGTTTCTGCCACTTTAGAATGGATGCTGCATGGAAAGACTGAGCATGCATGGGGATGCCCAGTGGGCTGTGATGCCGTTTGATCAACATGCCTTGTAATTATGAAACTTCAACCACTAACCCTCCAGTGACTGACGGCAATAAAGTACATACAATGTTAGTATCAAAGAAGTGTGGGAATGTCCATGTTTCTCGGACATCCGCCGGCCATCATTAATTCAGATGGTGACTTCTAGACAGACACTGTCTTGCTATCAGACCAGGACCGCCTGCTGGTGCACGCCCGACCACTCGGAGCCGATCAGGAGAAGGTTGTGTCCGAGTGGCTGTCATTCTGGTTTGTCCTCCTGGAGCTGGAGGAGAGGAGCAGCAGATTTGGCGTATAAGTCATGCATTGCACTTTGCATGATCGCCCTGCACAATCTGGTGACTCGAGTCCGGCTTCTAAATAGTAAGACAGCGAACCTAGAAAGAAAGAAAGAGAGAGAGAGAGAGAGAGAGAGAGAGAGAGAGAGAGAGAGAGAGAGAGAGAGAGAGAGAGAGAGAGAGAGAAACATAGGAAGGGACCTAGGCTAGGCCCCTTACTAGGTTTCTCTCTCTCTCTCTCTCTCTCTCTCTCTCTCTCTCTCTCTCTCTCTCTTTCTTTCTTTCTTTCTCTCTTTCTTTCTTTCTCTCTTTCTTTCTTTCTTTCTCTCCCTAGGTTTCTCCCTAGGTTTCCATATTAAGAATTCCATATACCGTTACGATTGTTTTGACATTTTTGATAAAATTTCTTTCTAATTTTATATTTTTGTAAACAGTCCTTGACTTTTGCAATATAATGCTAAAATGCGAATTTATCGATTTTAATATAGAGAAATGATTGTAGGAAACACCTGGAGGATAATGCACAGGCAAACTGGAAGAGCCCAGTTTGCCTGTGCATTATCCTCAGCATTTTATTAAGCTGTCAACTGTCTATAAAGTGCTCCAAACACACTCGATTTAGATGGAAGAGTTGTAGATGAGAGTAGTAGATTGGAGTGTTGTAGATGGGAGAGTTGTAGATGAGTAGTGTGTTGCCGGGGCCCATAAGGGAAGAAAAGAATAGCAACACTGTAGCCTACCATGCATGTCGTAAGAGGCGACTAAGGAGGCTTGATGGTTCCGTCGCCCTGCTACTGCGTGAGTGCGTGGCGCGACACTGTGAGCTGTGAGTTTCGTGTGAAGTGCTTTTGAATCTGCCCAAGTTTTTTTATTTTTTTTTTTAGAACGTGACTGCATGTTCGGAGCGATGGCAGGTGGCTATGTCCCAGAGTTGACCAGTTTTTGCCTTATGCAGAAATGCGTGGCTGCTGGGCTTCTGGTTGACTGCCACTGCCGTCGGTGGTGAACTGTATTTTCGTGGACTGTGTGGGTGAGCATCTAGGAAACATCCAGATAGGAAAATGACTGCCGATTCCATCAGAGATGAATTGGATGTTTCATGGGGGACTGGTGTGTTGACATTCTGGCGGCGGCATTGTGCACAGTGTGTCTGTGCGGGCTGTTATTTGTCGAGACTCCTGTCTTTTCCACTTTTCACATTGGGCAGTGGGGAGCGTTTTGTGTGATATTCGCTGGCACAGGAACGGAGCATAATGGGACTACCCGTTGCTGTGAAGTTGGAACTGCGACTAACTAACTAACTAACTAACCTGGTTAAAGCAACACCCTAGACAATTATGGACATGGTGGAGTCCTGATAGCAGGGTTAGAAACAAGATTGACTACATTCTGATTAGCAGAAGATTTAGAAACGCCTTAACAATAGCAAAAACAGTTCCCAGTGCTGATTGTTATAGTGACCACAGATTACTTACAGGAACATTGAGGATAAAGTTGAATGAATGAATGAATGAATGACAATATGTCCACAATCTCCGCCCTACTATATGTCCCTGGTACAACATGTCTACAATGTCCGCCCTAGTATATGTCTCTGGTGCAACATGTCTACAATCTCCGCCCTAGTATATGTCCCTATTACAACATGTCTACAATCTCCGCCTTAGTATATGTCCTTGGTACAACATGTCTACAATCTCCGCCCTAGTATATGTTCCTGGTACAACATGCATACAATCTCCGCCCTAGTATATGTCCTTGGTACAATATGCCTACAATCTACGCCCTAGTATATGTACCTAGTACAACATGCCTGTACTCTCCGCCCTAATATATGTCCCTGTGACATATGCCTGGGTCATTAACATTGAGGTGAGTGACATTGTAGGGGGGGGGCTACGAGAAAAACAACCAGCCCTGAGAAATAATGGTGAGGGTAGATGCAGACCCCCAGGGTGGATGGGGTGAGAGACAGTTTAGTTTTGTGTGAAGTCAGGGGATTTGAAGAACAGTTGATGTTTGGACTCCGAGCTGGTCGGTGGTCTAAGGAGAGGAGCGGAGTTAGTTAGAGAGCTCCGTCCTGTGTTGTGTTGTTCTCCCAGTTTTGAATGGAGGCCTAAACCCAGAGGGGGTTGGATAGTTAGTGGAGGCCAAGACCCAATGTGTGGGTTGTATTGTGTGAGGTCCGGCCGTGGATAGTAGCTGGATAACTGTCTTGTAAATTTGAGATTAAGAAGGCCTTGAGAAGGCAGTGATGTGTGCGTGTTAGATTGTGAGGATATATATATATATATATATATATATATATATATATATATATATATATATATATATATATATATATATATATATATTCTGTGGATTATATTGTTTTCTGGATATAGAAATATGTTACGTGTGTCCGTGTTCCTTCTGCATTAAAAGATTATGTGCGCCAACTCAATCTTGTTCACTGACGGGTGGATGTGTACTGCGGGGGTGAGTTGTATTGTGAGACAGGTGGCTAGCTCAACTTACACTCCGTAGTGACATACAAGGAGCATTGTAACCTAGACAACGAACATCTCACTCGGTTATCATTAAGAACATCGTAAGAGCCTGGTACAACATATCGTGATCCTAGATAAAACTGCTCTAGAGAATTTGGAGGAAATTAAAGGAAAGCAGTCAGTCACAGGCGCTGGAAGTCAGACTTCTCGTCACGGCGGCTAATAAACAAAGTGGACGTCAACAACAACAACACCCCCACCACCACCACCAACAACAACAACAACAACAACAACAGCGGCGGCGGCAGCAGTGAATTTCGTGGTGGAATTTCGAGGTGGAGGAGGCTTGGGTGGATAAGCGTAGTGCTGTAAGGAGATGGCAAAATGCCAAGAAGAACAGAGCTGGCCATCCTAGTCCCTGCATGCACTTAGAAAGAGAGATGCACACAAAAGTAAGCTATTTAAAAAACTGGTCAAGGTGGTTAAACGTGAAAATGCCAAAGAGTAAGCACAGGCAAGTCACTGAAATTGTTCTGGCGACTACATACAAGCATTAGTGGGGTAGTCAAGAATAAGAGCATTTCTGACTTCCAAGGTGCTGACCTCATCTGGCAGAGGACTGACGAGGACAAGGGTAAAGCCCTCTTTGAACTCTATCTAGAGCAGAGCAACCAGACAGACATGGGAGGCCGAAATCTTGCCAAGGAGGTCACCTCAGATAGGTGCAAGCCCCAGAACACTGCGGATGAAGACACAGTGTCAGTGAAAGAAATCAAGGCTGTGCTTCGACGATAAAAAAACAGCGCTCCAAGGCCTGATAGCATAAGATACGACGACATCAATAGGTGTACCGACAACCAGCTAGAGAAACTAGCAGACATGTATAACAACAGTATAGGGAGTGCCAGCATCAAGGAGGAGTGGTTACACAGCTATCTGATTCCCTTGCCGAAGCCTGGCAAAGACCACACAGAAATTCAGGGATATCAAGTTATAACCATGCAGAATACAATAGGCAAGCTGCTGAAGAAGTTAATTGCCAGGAAAATATCAAGCCAGCTAGAGAGGCAAGGTGTTTTCCCACCTACCCTGGGTGGGTACCGTCCAAAAGGAAAAACCTGGACGAATGCAGCAGTTTTTGCCCATGATGTTTAAGAAGGTTTCCACTCAGGCATTGAAACCTTTGCTGCAGCGATCGATCTTGAGGACGCGTACAACAGAGTACCATTGGATTTTTTAATGCTTCAGCTTCTTGAACTCAAAATAAGTCCATTCCTCCTTAGTTGGATCGCTGCAGCCCTCTTCCAACGAAAGTAGGTTTTAGATCTGGCAGTTGGACTTTGGAACCAACAATAATATATCCTGGCCTACCACAGGGATCACCATTATCCCCGGTACTGTTCAACGCCTACACTGTGAGAATCACCAGTGAGCAGAACACTGAGCCTGGTAGGACGTTTTCATATGCCGATGATGCGTTAGTGTATCATCAGGGTAAGGATAGATATCAGGTTGCTGTGGAACTACAAATCAAATTCAATCGCATAAGTACTTGGTGTGATGAAGCTGGAGCAATGGTCAACCCAACAAAGGCAACAGTGACGGCTGTAAAGCTGTATTCAGAGATTGTGGAAAGAACGCAGGCAATGAATTACCTGGGGATACGATTTGATCGAAGCCTTGCTTATAATGAGCACATAGACCAGGTGATAACAAAGGCCAAGCGGGGTTTGGCTGCGATGCGGGTGATGGCGGCAGCAAACTGTGAGCGGCGCCATCTATGTCTTCTGTACGAGGGGCTGGCCATGTCTGTTTTTGAGTACGCGATGGCAATCCTGACTCTCAGCCGTAAGCAGATAGAAAGGATGGAAAGGATACAGAATGAAGCTATGCGCATTATTCTTAGATGTACAAGAGATACAGCATACAGGGCGATGCGCTACCTACTTGATTTTCCAACCATTGAAGACTGAATACAAGTTTGCAGAGCATGAGCCTACCTCAGAGTTAACTCAAACACAACATCCACTGCATAGTGAAATTATGAAGGTGAAGGGCAGCAGGTTAAAAAGAGGACGGTCGTGGATGGGTAAAGCCGAAGACATTCTTTAACAGGTGTGTTCACTTGAGGACTTAACACCTGGCGAGGAGTGGATACAAGTGCCAACAGATTTCTGCACATCCTTTTCAGTTTGCATCCTACTAGATAGAAAATGCAGACAAGAAATTCCGGCTGCTGTGAAGGCTGAAGTACAAGCGTTGATTTTTTAGAATTCGCTAGACGGTGATGCTGTCATATACACAGATGGTCGGTCGTCCGACATGTGAGAAACTCATGGGCCTTAACGGCTCGGGCCGGAGGGAGAATTGTGAAGGAGGACTCTGGTGCTTTCGCTGAAACCACAAGTAGCCTGACCATGGAAGTCATGGCAGTAAGTAAAGCAATAACATGGCTCGAGACACAGACATTCACTAGGGCTTGTTTCCTTAGCGACTCAATGAGCATGATCAAGAGGATAGAGGTGGGGTGGTTCCGAAGAGAATGGTTGCTGTCCCTGGAGCGGTCTCGGCTGGCAAAGATTAGTTTCATCTTCTTGCCAGGGCATGCGGGAGTACAAGGAAATGAGCGGACTGACAAGCTCGCAGGGAGGCTACGATGGAGGGCGGACGCGCCATGGACCAGGTTGACATTCTGAATGCTCTACGAGAAGTAAGACTTTTGTGTGAACCAAGTGATGACTGTGAATCTACAACCATGGCCAGACTGCGAGAACAACAAATTAAACGAGGTGTGGCCAAACAAGAACACTAAGCAGGAAGCCAAAGAAGATTGATAAACCAACACAGAACTGGTGTCGTTAGCCGCTACACGCTGCGGGATTTGCCGAGGAGGGGATCCAAGCACTTATGGACTGAATGGTTCGATGTGCAATGAGGAAGATCTGTCGACTAACTAACTGAAAGATGCTGATGTTGACAGCGATGTCGTGTAAAAGGATATGCAAACATTATTATAACTGATTCTATGGATTCAGCTTTCCAGTGTTGTTCTGTATCTGAGAGTGCGTTTCCTATGAATGCTTGATTACTTTCTATCCGTTTACAGAACATCTCATAATAACTTTCATGTTTATGCAACTAGGAAAATTGAATCGAAAATAAATCGAAGTGAAACAGCTGTGCGGTAACTGGGATAGTGCAGCGACTAGCACGCTTCCGGTCAGCGTTAACATCTGCACGGAGTAGGATTTGTCCCCCCTTATATTGACCTGTTTCCAGGTCGAAACAGCCTAAAGTGGGTAGCAAGAAATACCATGGGAAGTAAAGACTGCTGTGGTGACATATCGTGTTAGTTGGTCCATTTTAATATGAGGCTACCAACATCTACCCAAAAATGCTTCAAGGTGTGTAAAAAAAAAAAAGTCCTCTTGGTTCACTTACTTACTAATGCAAATGTGCTACTTGAAGTCTGTTAAAACAACATCACACCTAACGTATTTTAGTGGCCACGCTAAATGGAATCATCCGAAGTGTGTGGCATTTCAAATATTGCAGATTCCAGAATGGGCCCCATTCATAAATACAGCTCTTCAATTGTGCCCTTAGTTGGATTGACAAGAGCAGAATTAGATATGACCGTCTAGAATCGAAGCTGACTTAAAACACATGTCGTTGGCAAGTTAGAGGCTGTGGAAATTCTTCAAGAACCTGGAGATGACAAACGGTGGTATGTAAACTGGGTTGCTAAAGTAGTAGCTCATTGTTGAAAACGCAACTGTGGCAGCAAATATTGTTTAGTTAATGATAATGTGTTGTCGACCTAGATTCAAAGAGCGGGTATCGAAGAAAACCTGCGTGAAGTAAAGGCTGTCGAGACAGTACTGACCACATTAAAGATAGTCTGTTGTTCGGCCTTAGAATATCTCGTAAGTATAAGAAGATTGCCTCAGTGTGGCTACATGACACGTATACGAGTGTTGCTTCGGTGTGCCTGGATGACATGTATTTCATCATGCTTGCGAGTTGTGACTAGATGACACGTATATTAGTGTTGCCTCAGTGTGGCTACATGACACGTATATGAGTGTTGCCTCAGTGTGGCTACATGACACGTATATGAGTATTGGCTCAGTGTGGCTACATGACACGTATACGAGTGTTGCCTCAGTGTGGCTACATGACACGTATACGAGCGTTGCCTCAGTGTGGCTACATGACACGTATATGAGTGTTGCCTCAGTGTGGCTACATGACACGTATATGAGTGTTGCCTCAGTGTGGCTACATGACACGTAAATGAGTGTTGCCTCAGTGTGGCTACATGACACGTATATGAGTATAGTCTCAGTGTCGCTGGATGGCAAATATAAGGATTTTGCCTCAGTGTGTCTAGATGTCATTTACACAGGCGTTTGAAGAGAGACCGACGAAGAAGAAGAAGGAGAAAAAAGAACAACAAAGACAAAAAGACAACAACTAACAACATCAAATATGATAGCAAGAACAGCAGCAGTTACAACAACAATAAAAGGACACAAATAATATACGAGTAACAAGAACCAGAGCAGGAACAAAGAGAAAAATAAATAAAACAAAGCTATTATTTTGAATCAGAACAAAGCAAACGATCCAGCATACATTTCATAAAGAATACACTATTTTCTATTTTCCACACACTGTTGTTCTAGTCTTGTCTACACGTTAACTATGTTACTTTAACGAAAACGTTAAACTCACATCCTTCGTTCCACCCCACGTTCGTCGTTTCCTGCTTCCCAGCAGGCGCTGATTGCGCACTGACAGGTTCTGCCTTCTTCGGAGCTGACTCTTCTGAAGCCTTTTCCTCGGGCTTTTTTGGAGGACTCTCCTCCTCCGATTTCGGTTTGTCAGGAACATGAGGCTTGAAAGCTGGTTTCTTTATGCTGCTTGCGTCCTGCCACTGATGTGGCTTGATTCCTGCAGGTCGCCACCAGGACTTGCCAGCAGCTGCGGCTTGATTTATCCAGGAGCTCTGCAGTGAATCTGTATTTGGTTTATAGTAAATTAGTTCTTCCTTTACCAACAAAATTTTAATGACAGTAAAGCAGGTGTGTTAATTATATGCAGACACTTCTACAGCTGCATTCTCATAATACGTTATGCCTCTAAATGGATACGTTAACACAAATGAGATTACAAATCACACCACCTAAAATGGAATAAAGTTATAAAAATATTCAGAAGTAAATCGGTAATGTTGTTGTGGTAATATTTATTTTATTTTGTTCAGTGTTTGGTCACACCATACTTCGTGAGAAATTGGTAACATATAGAGATCTAGTTGGTCTGTAGTTTAAACACTAATATAGTCTGATGTAGAGAGTACAATCTTCTATTCCCAGAGTTCTTTAGCCCCGCAGCTGTGAGCATGCCATGTGTTAGGAACATCACATGTAGGCTTGAGTGCACCGAAGAATAGGTGGCTAATTTTTTCCTACCTTAGCAAGCGACGAGGGTGGGCATCGAACCTTCGTCCGACCGTGCCCATGCCACTGGCATCGTAACTTAAAGTATAGAACAGGTCCGTTACTATAGAGGTTTCGCTGTTAAACAGATACGTCACTATAGAAGTGACGCTGTTAAGTAGAATCGTCACTATAGGGGTGACACTGTTAAATAGATAAGTCACTATAGAGGTGACGCTGTTAAGTGGATAAGTCACTATAGAGGTGGCGCTATTAAGTAGAATCGTCACTATAGGGGTGACACTGTTAAATAGATAAGTCACTATAGAGGTGACGCTGTTAAGTGGATAAGTCACTATAGAGGTGACGCTATTAAGTAGAATCGTCACTATAGGGGTGACACTGTTAAATAGATAAGTCACTATAGAGGTGACGCTGTTAAGTGGATAAGTCACTATAGAGGTGACGCTATTAAGTAGAATCGTCACTATAGAGGTGACGCTGTTAAGTAGATAAGTCACTATAGAGGTGACGCTGTTAAGTAGAATCGTCACTATAAGGGTGACGCTGTTAAGAAGATGTCACTATAGAGGTGACGCTGTTAAGTAGATAAGTCACTATAGAGGTGACGCTGTTAAGTAGATAAGTCACTACAGAGGTGACGCTGTTAAGTAGAATCGTCACTATAAGGGTGACGCTGTTAAGAAGATGTCACTATAGAGGTGACGCTGTTAAGAAGATGTCACTATAGAGGTGACGCTGTTAACCAGATATTTCGTTATATAGATGTGATATTATAAGCAGATATCTGCTAGCAGATTTTGGAGAGACTCTGGCGCCAGCCTGACTACACGAACTGGAAGTGAAGCCTGGTCAGGCAAGTTGATGCAGTCTTAGAAGTCATAACTACCTCCCCATGGGAACACTGAGCAGAAATACTTTATGATGGCTGGTGCGCGCATCCGGTCTCATCCATTATATATCACATATTATGCGCACTGCGTCGCCTATTTCTCCGGATCTACTATATCCCACCTATTCAGTCAACGACTTCTATCTCTATGAAAGCTACTCTGCCTCAATTCATTCTTGTTCTTAGATTGGGTCCCCCACGTTCGAGCGTTGCTAGCCGTTCCTCGTTTAACGCCATGCATTTGTCACTGCCTCTTTGTACCCGCCTCGACGTTTCCAATGCTTCTCCCGCTGTTCGTTCGCAACTACGTTTTCCTTCCTTTTGTGCACTTGTATTGCCCGATGTCTCCCACGATTGGTTCCAAAATAAACCCCTCCCTCCCTTTTTTTCCATTATAGTGCGCCCCCCCCCCTCCCGCACCCCAGCTGTATAGTTTATAACTATACTCTATTTTACTATGCCCTCACTTGGACGCCTTTTTTTCCCTTCCCTGTCCTCTTCCCTTCCTCCTCATCCAGTATTCTCCACTCATGTTGCTATGACAATCCATGAATTTGTGGCGTTATTGACTATATTTATTGCAATCCCAAAGAAATCAGGAACCTTGGAATGTGATCAACATCGAACAATTAGTATAATGAGTCACATCACAAAGAATTTGCTTAGAATTATCATGCAAAGAATGAGGAAGAAGATACAACCTGAAATAGGGGAAGAACAATGCGGGTTCGTAGAAGGAAAGGGTACAGTGAATGCTGTGTATATGCTGCGAACAGTTATTGAACGTGCTATAGAAGTAAACAAGGACATACATCTTTGCTTTATTGACTATACAAAGGCTTTTGATAGCGTTAGACATGTCAGCATGGTGGATATGCTTGCAGATCTACAAATTGATGGGAAAGATATTAGACTTATAAAAAACATATATTGGAAACAACAAGCTGCAATAAGGATTGATAATGAAGTGGGACAGTATCAGCCAATTAAGAGAGGTGTTAGGCAGGAATGTGTGATGTCTCCAGATCTTTTTTCCCTGTACAGTGAAAATATTTTCAGAAATGTAGAGGATATAAATGGAATCAGCATTGGAGGACGAAACATCAATAACATTAGATATGCAGATGATACAGTATTAATTGCAGACAATGAGCAGGACCTGCAACAATTAGTAGATGCGGTTGTTGTACACAGTGAGCAACTGGGGTTAGAATTAAATTGTAAAAAGACTCAGGTTATGGTCGTCAGTAGGAAGGAAGAAGTGCCACAATGTAATATACAAGTAAATGGAAATATTCTTCAACAAGTGAATCGGTACAATTATCTTGGAACAGTTATAACATCTGATGGGAGATGCCTTGAAGAGATTAGAACAAGAATCGCCATGGCGAAAGTAGCCTTTAGCCAGATGAAAAACATTCCGACCAATAAGAAGATGTCAATTGAAACGAGAAAAAGAGTGTTGAGGGGATACATAGAGCCTGTTCTTTTGTATGGATGTGAAACTTGGACAATGAGCAGTCAAGCCGAAAAGCATCTGATGGCTGCAGAAATGTGGTTTCTGAGCAAAATGCAAAGAATACCATGGACAGACAGAAAAACCAATGACCAAGTACTACAGGAGACAAATGAACATCGTAAACTGATTAGAGAAATTAGACGTAGACAGTCAAAATTTTTTGGACATGTTATGAGAAGAAATGGATTGGAGAACTTAGTGACAACTGGCAAGATCGAGGGGAACAGACCAAGAGGAAGACCGAGAGGAAAATACCTGGATGGCTTGGCCACATGGCATGGACGAGACAGGAACACTGAGCTGATCCACGACACTGGTGATCGAGTGAAATGGCGAGTCATGACCGCCCACGCTTTCCGGCATGGCACATGATTGATTGATTGACCTTTAGCCCCCTGACCCTCTATTTTCATAGCCACATTTCAGGTTTAGTCTCTTTGTTATAATCATGCACGCGGATTCCATTACGCACGTGTTCAGTCCACAATATGGAAATAGATGAGTAAGTTATATACACAGCGATGCCTCTATACGCGGTGAACTATTATAGTGTGTTTTTTTTTGGTTGCCTCAATATAAAATTCAATATCTCAGTAACGGGCTGAGATAAAATGATGAGATTTAGTATATAACGTTATCATTATGTCCACCCAACAACAAAATTTTTGTTCTGGAGATTTTACAGCAGATTTTAAAGTTAGCTTATATACGGTATATTAATAATGACTTAAAGATTACGTCCATGATTTTAACAGTTTTACAGTTTCACCAAGACTCGACCCACATTATTCAAAATTTTCACGTGACTTTCGTTTTCAAACAAACAGCGCGAAGATTCAGAGGTGTCTCCAAATGTGGGTTTTTTCATGAAACGTGATTATATAAATAAACTAGCTGACAAGGCCCGGTTTCTGGTGGAAATCAATCAATCAATCAATCAATCAATCAATCAATCAATCAATCTATCTATCTATCTGTCTGTCTGTCTGTCTGTCTGCCTGCCTGTCTGTCTGAATGCCTGCCGGTCGGCTGACCCATCCACCGACCGACCGACCCACCGATTCTATCTATCTATCTATCTATCTATCTATCTATCTATCTATCTATCTATCTATCTATCTATCTATCTATCTATCTATCTATCTATCTATCTATCTATCTATCTATCTGCCTGCCTGCCAGCCCGACCACCCACCCACCGACAGACCGACCGACCTACCGATATCTATCTATCTATCTATCTATCTATCTATCTATCTATCTATCTATCTATCTAATCTATCTACTCTATCTGTCTGTCTGTCTGTCTGCCTGCCGACCCACCCACCCACATACCGACCGACCGACCGACCGACAAATATCTATCTATCTATCTATCTATCTATCTATCTATCTATCTATCTATCTATCTATCTATCTATCATCTATCTATCATCTATCTATCTATCTATCATCTATCTATCTATCATCTATCTATCTATCATCTATCTATCTATCTATCTATCTATCTATCTATCTATCTATCTATCTATCTATCTATCTATCTATCTATCTGCCTGCATGCCTGCCGGATCGACCACCCACCCACCGACAGACCGACCGACCTACTGATATCTATCTATCTATCTATCTATCTATCTATCTATCTATCTATCTATCTAATCTATCTATCTATCTGTCTGCCTGCCTGCCTGTCTGCCTGCCGGCCCACCCACCCACCGACCAACCGACTGACGTACCGATATCTATCTATCTATCTATCTATCTATCTATCTATCTATCTATCTATCTATCTATCTGTCTGTCTGTCTGTCTGTCTGTCTGTCTGTCTGCCTGTCTGCCTGCCTGCCGGCCCACCCACCCACATAACGACCGACCGACAGATATCTATCTATCTATCTATCTAATCTGTCTGTCTGTCTGCCTGCCTGCCGGCCCACCCACCCACCAACCGACCGACCGACCGACCGACCGACCGACCGATATCCATCCATCCATCCATCCGGATACATCCATCCATCCATCCATCCATCTATCTATCTATCTATCCATCCATCCATCCATCCATCTATCTATCTATCAGCCTGCCTGCCGGCCCGACCACCCACCCACCGACAGACCTACCTACCGATATCTATCTATCTATCTATCTATCTATCTAATCTAATCTAATCTATCTGTCTATCCTATCTATCTAATCTATCTGTCTGTCTGTCTGCCTGCCTGCCGGCCCACCCACCCACTAACCGACCGACCTACCGATATCTATCTATCTATCTATCTATCTATCTGCCTGCCTGCCGGCCCGACCACCCACCCACTGACAGACCGACCGACCTACCGATATCAATCTATCTAATCTATCTGTCTGTCCTATCTATCTAATCTATCTGTCTGTCTGTCTGTCTGTCTGCCTGCCTGCCTGCCCACCCACCCACTAACCGACCGACCTACCGATATCTATCTATCTATCTATCTATCTATCTATCTATCTATCTATCTATCTATCTATCTATCTATCTATCTATCTATCTATCTATCTATCTATCTATCTATCTATCTATCTAATCTATCTGTCTGTCTGCCTGCCTGTCTGCCGACCCACCCACCCACCCACCGACCGACCGACCCACCAACCGACCGATCCACCCACTCAGCCAGCCAGCCAGCCATCCATCCACCTATCTTTCTGCCTACCTATCTACCTACCTACCTACCGTTCTGTCTGTCTGTCCGGGCCGCGTCATTCATTTTATTCGGAGACTGCCGAGGGTCGTCGCTGGAGCTACGGAGTTCGTGCTTTGTGCGACGCTTTCCGCGCTGCGGAAAGAAACTGAGCCATATGGGATAAAAACCCGGTGCAATGCAGCCGATTTTGTCGACTGTAAGCTACTTCTTTGATTGCACCCACTCCCATACGAATCCAGATACGCCTTTGTTTGTCATCTGGATTTGCAGGTCCTCATTACCGTAAACATAACTTTTTTTAACAAGAAATCACTAGTTGTTAAGCAAAACATCAAAGGAATGATGCCGCTTTTAATGATTTAAGTTGTTTTTGGACCTATCAAAGACATATTCCTTGGGTGGGGGTAAATATAAGACGGCTGGAAAAATTTCATAACGATGCAACAGATAGTTTTCAAAATAATTGATCTTGAATGACGGCATACATTTCCGGACAGACTTATAGCACCCAAGAGCCCTTACTTACCCCCAAGGTCGTTGAATGCCTTAAGATTGTCTTGTTCAAGTGATACGAAATTGCTGTGACTGGGGACGCCACTGCTGGAGGTTTCTTCACTGCTTTGACTGCTGTCAGAGTCACTCTGTTGACTGCTGGGCAAGTCTGCAGGTACATCACCACCCGAGCAGTCTGCGACATGAGGCCAGTCACAGGTTTGTGTTCCTGCGCTGAAACAGTGAGACAGGTTTATAATTAATACTGAATGAGAACAGAAAATAACGGAAATAATATGCTTCTGGCATATCATCAAACTAAAGTATACAGATTATATATCAAATACGCCTGCCAGACGGCCGGGTGGTCTTGGGTAATCGGCATCGGAAAGAATTCGAACGTTTAATATTGACCTAGACTCCAATTTCGCCCCAGGTTGAAAGTGGTACCACAGAATGTTTGTGGAAGTAAAGGCGGACTGTGTCTATAACAATATGGGTCAAACTCGATATGCCAACAGCGTCTTGGGCGTGGGAAAGCGCCCTTTATATTTGCTTTCTGCCCAGGTCAGCATGGCCGAATGGGTAAGAACGCCTGTTCTTAAGCAGCCGGTGTGCTGATGCCGAGGTAAGCGGTTCAACTTCTACACCGGACAGCTGGACTAAAATGTTGACTTGTCGTCCTTGGCTTGGTGACGTAAATTACAAGTACTTCTGATGGCGAGGGACACTGTTAATAGGGAAAGCTAATCCACACGCAAAATTCAGCCCAGCACTACTATAAATAGTGTGTATGGACTACGCTTGAGTTCAAAGCGAGCGAGCAAAAAAAAATTTTTTTTTTTTTTGCTTTCTGCAAATCTTATGAATATTTTGAGAGATTGTAGATCAAATGTGAGCGGGGACAACATTGCCTGAATATTTTGAGAGATTGTAGATCAAATGTGAGCGGGGACAACATTGCCTGAATATTTTGAGAGATTGTAGATCAAATGTGAGCGGGGACAACATTACCTGACGATGTGTAGGGCCATAAAAAGATTTCTTAACACCAGTAAAAGCACACAGTTTGCTCAAGTTACCTTGAAATACAGAGACGTAGAATATTGGTATTTGATCATAAGTTACATTTCACAGTATCAAGGCTAACTAAAGTTAATATAGGAAAGTGAAATCCTTGACCAGCGAGGAAGATGTTGACAAGGACAACCCTCGTCTCCTAGTCATGTAGAGACTTCTAGGTGAAGATGGAGGGAACACCAAGTCATGTAGAGACTTCTAGGTGAAGATGTAGGGAACACCTAGTCATGCAGAGACTTCTAGGTGAAGATGGAGGGAACACCAAGTCATGCAGAGACTTCTAGGTGAAGATGGAGGGAACACCAAGTCATGTAGAGACTTCTAGGTGAAGATGGAGGGAACACCAAGTCATGCAGAGACTTCTAGGTGAAGATGGAGGGAACACCAAGTCATGCAGAGACTTCTAGGTGAAGATGGAGGGAACACCAAGTCATGTAAAGACTTCTAGGTGAAGATGGAGGGAACACCAAGTCATGTAGAGACTTCTAGGTGAAGATGTAGGGAACACCTAGTCATGCAGAGACTTCTAGGTGAAGATGGAGGGAACACCAAGTCATGCAGAGACTTCTAGGTGAAGATGGAGGGAACACCAAGTCATGTAGAGACTTCTAGGTGAAGATGGAGGGAACACCAAGTCATGCAGAGACTTCTAGGTGAAGATGGAGGGAACACCAAGTCATGCAGAGACTTCTAGGTGAAGATGGAGGGAACACCAAGTCATGTAAAGACTTCTAGGTGAAGATGGAGGGAACACCAAGTCATGTAGAGACTTCAAGGTGAAGATGGAGGGAACACCAAGTCATGTAGAGACTTCTAGGTGAAGATGGAGGGAACACCAAGTCATGTAGAGACTTCTAGGTGAAGATGGAGGGAACACCAAGTCATGCAGAGACTTCTAGGTGAAGATGGAGGGAACACCAAGTCATGCACAGACTTCTAGGTGAAGATGGAGGGAACACCAAGTCATGTAGAGACTTCAAGGTGAAGATGGAGGGAACACCAAGTCATGCAGAGACTTCAAGGTGAAGATGGAGGGAACACCAAGTCATGTAGAGACTTCTAGGTGAAGATGGAGGGAACTCTAAGTCGAGCAGCACCAGGCTGGAACTTTACTTAACATAATCGCCAAGCTTCAAAACAGGACATGGACTAACAACTAATTAATAGAAACATGCCAGTCATAGGGAGCTGCCGTATCACAGTAGCTAGCACGCTTGCCTGCCTATCAGATGTTCATGTGTTCAAATCTCCAGCCATGCGGATTTATGTAAAATTGACCTGAATTCCCAGGTTGACCCAGACTAAAAAAGATACAAAGAAATGTCCTTGGAAGTAAAGACGACCTGTGAGATTTTAACCACCGAGTGCTGATTGATCTATTTTAAAAAATGACCCTGCATATGCTCAATGTACCTTAACCGATTCAGTGCCAGACAAATACAAGGCTTCGACTAGACGCGGTACCCAATCAAATTATCAAGTTTTATAATGTAAATCTCCGTTCCATGAGCTTTGAAATTGAAGAAGATGCATGAAACAAAACAAATAACACTATGACCCTAGTTTATCGATATATTGTCCTTCTGTCCAAATATGAGGTTCCATTTGACGATATATTATCGGCACTGAATCAGTTTAGGCGTGTAAAAGATTATTACCTATTATGTTGCATGAATTCCACAGTAGGCAAATACAAAACTTGGAACGGAAATATTTTCAAAAACTGCAGTCATTAAAAATACACCCTATACAAAACAAACTGGCGCAGAGGGGAGAAATACTGATGTTATTCATACTTTGTCACAATATTATGACAACTCGGTGACCACCTCCCTCTTCACCGTCTTTCCTTTCATCTCTTCAAATCACATTTAATGTATTCTATACGACCATACTGTGTGTACTGTCTCTTCTGTAGAGATGTCAATGCTCGACCATGTGTAATGAAGTAGTGAGGAGACAGGAGAAAATGGAGATGTGGATTTGAGAATATCGCATACAGAGGAGGTCACCATGGTCGAATGGATAACAGCGCTAGCTCTTAAACTTCCGGTGTGCTGATGCCGAGAAGGCGGGTTCATCCCCTAGACCGGTCAGGTGGACTAAAATATTGAATTCTCGTAGTTGACTTGGTAATGTAAATTACAAATAGAGAAGTCGAAGTGGGTTCACCTGATGGCGATCGACACTGGTAATAGGAAGAGGTAATCCACACGCAAAATCAGCCCACTGCACTAGAAGTAGTACGTGTATGAACTATGCTTGAGATCAAAGCAAATGAACGCGAAACACACAAAAAACAGAGAAGAACAGAGACGTTGAGGCGCTAAGAGCTGGAGGTGTTACCAGATTATGTATCAAAGCCATAAGAAAAGAAACATGACAGAAAGTAAAAAAAAAAGAACATAACAACAGAAGACGTTGACGATGGAGCTTAGCCTTATGTGGAGAAGTAATAGGTAAGAGGGGAAGAAGAAGACATAATAATTTATGTGGAAAACTTAAACATATGAAAAACAAATTATACTGTAGTATAAGCAACAGAAATGTCATCAAAATATTATACAACATAGAGAATTAGTGAGGAGTGACTGGCCAAGATGTGAGAATGTCGAGTTTTCCATTCGGGAGACTCGAGTTCGAATTCTCGGTAAGGTTTGAATTTTATTTCTGTCGGGGATAAAGATAAAACCCTAACCTGCGCAGTTCGCGGGGACTTCACTAGCCAGGCGGCCTTAACTCTTTAGGCTCAAGACCCATCCCCCCTCCACCTCCCCTGTCCTACACATAATTAGTGAGTCATGATCATGAATGTCTGTTCCAAACCAGGTCCCTGAAGAAGAAGAAGAAGAAGAAGAAGAAGAAGAAGAAGAAGAAGAAGAAGAAGAAGAAGAAGAAGAAGAAGAAGAAGAAGAAGAATAGGAATGTGCATACGATATGTGCCCTGTAGTTGAGATGTTCCAAACATGTTGCTGGCTTCTAACTGAGGCATTTCCTGTGAAATATGCATCTGTGTTCGAAATAAGTTACTGCCGTGAGCACTTCTTTTGAAAACTGACCATCGCAAAGAGCCGACGGTGGGCCAGACTAACTGACGCCAGCCTGGACAAGTAGGTGCGAGAAGCAACATTTCAATAGCAGCCAACATCACACGACTCGCCAAAGAGAAGCATTTCCAGCCATCACATTAGGGCTGACTTAACAGACTCAGTGCCAATCAAAAAGTAGTAGTTTTGGACCAAACAAAAATAGATGGCGGAAAATGGGAAGCAGGGGTGTGCCACAGTTATGAAATAAAAGTAATTAACATGGTTGAAGACGTGTTGCGTTATATATTAAATTAAATGAGTTTGTTTAGTGAAACCTACTATATTGATATTTTTATTGAGACAATATTTCACAATGACAACATTTCTACGATATATAAGGCAATGGCAGATATGGGAAGACGCTGAAGACGATTCATCATCCCATTGCACTCCATCAGTTAATTAAATAAATGTTTGACCAAATACTGCACGCTACTTTTTAAGTGGATAATTTTGCATGGCTCGTGACTGATGTTATAAATACCCAAATGTTGCAGGCAGAGAACAGGTTCTCCACCCCTGCTGTATACACACATCGGGGTTCTCACCACAAAAGAATCGCTGTATACAAACAGTGGCATCCTCGCTGACGCTGAAGAGGAAGACTTGTGCGATGAAGATGACCCTCTAGAAACAACAAACCACGCATATCTCTATATATGTATCCAAGGAGAACAAAAGAAAACATTCAGAGGTTGAAACTGTAAGTGTGCCCAAAGTAATAACACTTAAACAGAAACATTTTCTTGGAGCAGCGGCAGAGTAGTGGCTGAACGTTCGTCTGTCTGGATAACGAGCAAGGATTCGAATTCCCACCAAGGCAAAATGTGACATTTGATCTGGTATTCCAGGTCAACACAGCCTTAAATGAGTACCAAGAAATATCTTGGGAAGTAGAGGTGGCCGGCGTGATACTGACCATATCGCCCATCTAAAACCGATTGGACCATAAAAATATAGGTCTAGAACCATATGCCCAATGCTCATTATGACGTGTAAAAAGGTCCTTTACTTACTTATAAACGTGTTCTGGCACTCACCTGAAATGTAGCCCACTAGGACAACGGAAGGTGTGAAGCACATGGTCAATACATCTGTAGAACACGGATGGATCTTCGTAATCGCAATAGAAGTCCTCCTGCTCACAGGATTCTACCAAGCTGCCCTCTCCATCGCCGTTGTCTTCCTCCGCCTTCACAGCCAGCACAGCCAGCAGGAAGACCACGCAGAATAATTCCATTAGCTGCTTCATCGTCAGAAGTTAAACTTGATACTATCTTCAATTACAAGTACTTTTATTATTGGAACTAACGATATTTTGCTGTTCCTCACTGATATTTCTTACTTATATTATGTGTAACAGTAAAAACAATTGTTTCTCTGTGACAAATTGCTGAAAATTTAACAGTTGTTTTCTCAAGATTTTTCTGTTATAATTGTGTTACTATTTTATACTTTACTAGCTGTTTTTTCGTGTGGGTGTCTCTTCGTTTGTTATTCTGCTTTACTTCTGTTTCAACGACAGCTGAACCAGTTTGACAGAAGTGAAGAAATGACACAAATAAATGTATTCTTATTCTTTTAAAAGTACAAGCTTCTTCCGACTAGAACCAGTAGGACGCGTGATTAAGAGCTGAAGGAAGTGGGCTCAACTATTTCCAAAGACTGCGCTAAATGATGACGATGTGGCCGTCAGCCTGGTTTAATACGGCCCGAGCCAAGTCTGCTGCCGTTGAGTCAATGTTGTGACTAGGTCTGTTGTGTCAATGTCGTGACCAGGTCTGGGGTAACCTCTATTTACTCTAAGCTAATCCTTTCAAGGACCTCCCATCTTTGAGACGTTCAGAATTCGTCGATTCTGTGTGAATTTGGGAGCGTTTAGATGTTAACAAAACATGCGTGCGCTCCAAAACATTCAATAAACTTGTTGTTTTACAGGTGCAAAAGTCGGGAACTTTAGCTGTATAAAAATAAACAGTGAACAATGAAGCATATAGCATTTTCACACAATAGTATAAACAATCGCCGTCTATCGATTAGGGGTTAGTGAGAGCAGTTTCATAATTCCTCGACATACCAGGTGAGAAGGTTCTAAATCAGCTACCAGCCATTTCGGAACATACCGCTTGGTGTTGATTCTGAGTATTCATAACCAAATTCTCAAGTATTGCATGCCGCTCAAAGAAGTAGAAAAAAAAAAAGTAGACATTAGAAGACACACTCGACAACATCGTAAAAATTGACAGCTATAGTTACCATGATGAGATTTGAATCTGTTACCACCAGCTAGACACCTCTTAAAATGGTGTCATATTTAACCAGGTCTATCATGCACCAAAGCCCACAACTATGGAATATCGACAGAATTGGTATTTAGCCATTGAAATAGTAGAACAGGTCTCGGGACTGTATATTAGCCCAGCGTAGGCCAAATAACAAACACATTAGATCTTAATGATGTGCCCAGTAAATAACGAACATTTAAAGGAGAGGCATAATTAATCGGTTCATATGTCATAACCAGAAACACATTAGATCGTAATGATGTGCCCAGTATATAACGAACATTTAAAGGAGAGGCATAATGGGTCGATTAATATGTCATATTTCTTTCTAGGGGGCTTAGTGGTCTCGGGGTATGGTGTCCTCCTCAAGTGCTGCAGGTCCTTGGTTCAAGCCCCGATGAGGGCCGGGATTTTTTCACATGGATTTCTAGTAACAAAATGTCCCCTTGTCTCTGGGTAGTGAGATCGAACGCCCGTGTGTATTGTTGCATACGGAAAACATCCCTTGGTATTTGGAAACCGAAACAAAGTAACCTAACGGCGCTGTCCGGGCAAAATTTCGAGTTAAAAATCTACCCAAAGTATTTCAGGATCCTCGTCGGTGCTACGGAGTTCGTGCATTGAGTTGAGATTCTCCGGACTCAGGCTTGAGTTAGGAGTAGACTTATGGATTACACCCGTGTGCCATGATGTTGATCCGTCGACTAAACTAAATTGTCCATTTCCCATTTCTTTCTCATGTTTAGCTCCATGTCCTTCCCTTTATTATTCATTCCCGTCTCTACTTCTCTTCTTTTTTCTTCTCTCTCTCTCTCTCTCTCTCTCTCTCTCTCTCTCTCTCTCTCTCCCTGTGTGTGTGTGTGTGTGTGTGTGTGTGTGTGTGTTTCAAATCTTCCTCTATTTCTCCTGTCATGTAGATTCTGTCTGGTTATGACATATGGCCTATCCAGTGGCAGCGTCCTTTCTTCGCTTCTTGATTTAATGTTATTTTCTTAGTTTTCTCCTTGAGCTCCACAATCGTAATTCTGCCATACCATTTTAGTCATATTTTGCGCTGGTACAAATTAATGTATGTTTGTAGTTTATTAGACATACCTTATGAAACAGCAACATATTCTTACAACATCACACAGACAATAGACACCACTGGCCATATGAAACAAAATGTTGCTTATAAACTTCCAAGACAAAATCTAGTCATCATTTTTAGATTATGAACAGTCACAACATAATGGAATATCATCTATATTACAAGCACAAGAAGCGTTCGTCGTATCATTTCACATTAAAATAACCCCACAAAGGTCAGTAACCTTTTACAGTCATGAACAGCATGCATTAGCGAGCGTCAACAAACATGGCATCAGATAGCTTCCCATCACCAAACAGAACGGGAATGTCATTTATTTTCTTCCTCGTTTGCTCGCTTTGAACCGAAGAGCGGTTTGTACACGTGATACAACTTCTACTGCACCGGACTGATTTTTGTGTGTGGATTACCTCTCCCTAATACCAGTGTCCCTCGCCATCAGGCAAACCCACTCCGACTTCTGAGGCACTTGCAATGTACGTCTGAATGTCATGATCTTGAAACTAACCACTGATTTGATTAGATACATGAACGTGGAGGTTAGAGGGTGAACGAGAAACAATAAGGGGAAACACAGTCATGAAATGTGAACGAGAAACAATAAGGTAAAATAGTAATGAAATGTGAACGAGAATCAATAAGGGGAAACATAGTCATGAAATGTGAACGAGAAACAACAATAAGGGGAAACATAGTCATGAAATGTGAACGAGAAACAATAAGGGGAAACATAGTCATGAAATGTGAACGAGAAACAATAAGGGGAAACATAGTCAAGAAATGTGAACGAGAAACAATAAGAGGAAACATAGTCAAGAAATGTGAACGAGAAACAATAAGAGGAAACATAGTCATGAAATGTGAACGAGAAACAATAAGAGGAAACACAGTCAATGTCACGAATTTGCAGCCTTTACTTCCCAGAACAATTTTCGGTTCACTTTTGATGGGCCATGTAGAGGATCAACAGACGAACAAAACTGTTTTCTCTATATTCAAGGCTATACTGTCTTGACGTAAGCTTGCAAAACCTGCAAGTAAACAAACCACCAAGAATGGCTTTCTATTTGGGAAGTTAATTTGACACTAGTACCGGTCACCCCCAAAGGTTATCAATCCAGCCAGACGGGAGGGCAGACTCAGGGGACTGAATAGTAATTAAAACCAACCAGGCATGACACAAGCAAACCTGGTTTACCAACAGAGTTGTAAACTGGCTGTTGACCATGAGAACCTAATTGTTCCCTTGACATGATGCCTGATAAGCATAGCTAGGAAATCGCCCAACCGCGATGGCTGACCTCATCTGGTAGAGACTAGAGGCGCAAGGTGTGAAATCACTGATATGACTCAGTGGGCTAATAATTGTCAGACCCACAGGTGTGAAGGCTAGTGTGCATGCAGAAAGAATTTTTATGACTGGACAGAATTGGAGTTAATTGCAATTAACGTCAGGGGGAGATAAGAAGAATTTATGAATCGAATTCCGGGGAGATAAGTGTCTACTGCTAGGCTAGGTATAAAAACCCCTGCTAGGCTTTTTCCGTTTAGATTAAGTCTGACTTCAGAACAGGTATGCAGCCAGCTCAATGTCTGTAGTCATATGCATGATTATTATGTTGGCTTCTAGGAAGGATTTCTTAGTAACTATGCAACAGTCTTTTAGACATATGAACTTTCAGTCTATATCTGACCTAGGTTATTTTCAAGAACTATCATTGTCATGGTACTTGAGTGTTCTTTCTAAGTTCTGTGTTCAATATCATTGTGCTTCATGTATTACTCTTCTGAGAAGTAGAAACTTGTGAAAGGCATATCATTGTCTAAGTATACTTTTAGGTGTCTTGGTAGATGCTTGTCATTTCTTTGTACACTATCCTAGTTGCCTTTTGGTGTTTGCATTGGTTGTACAGAATATAGTCAACTGACTATTTATTTAATTCTTACAACAGCAGTAACTAAGTGGTGATTAAACCGGGCAGATCAGCAAATATAGCTGGTCTGTGTGCTCACTTCAATTAGACTTGTTGTATATCTCATTTTGTAGCTATACAATATTAGTACTCATTAATAATGCCTGATGCTATTATGTTGAGTATCATTAGATGTCTATCTTGAAGTAATATAATGTTTACGGATATGTTGGATGTATGTATGTGTAATTTCATATGCATATACGATGCTATGAATATGCTTCGTACATATTCTTTTTGTGTATATACGTCTCATTTCGGATACATACAAACTAACTAGTGCATTATGCTATGATGTTAAAGTATCATAATATGTCTAGTTTAATAAATATGTTTATGTGTATTGGATGTTTGATATATTGATTTGTCATGTGCAAACTTACCAATATAAGTGTTATGCTATTGTCTGCGCATTGGCACATTGGCCAATGATTGTGTTGGAAGCAGAGGTGTAATGGTACAGACATTACCCACACTTGGTATAGGGTATATGGTGCTAAACTTTCTCAGTGTATTGTGGCGTGCGTCCACGGTAATGCATGGAAACCTGGCACAGCTACTGGTCACGGCTTGAAAGCCCGGATGATCAGGCAGTATTATAATACCATTACCGATCCTGTGAGCTGCTAAACCAACTTTGGACGGAGCGGCTGTACGACACAGAATTTCTGTATTAGCCACACGGAGATGGGGCGGCAGAAATGTAATAATTACAGGCGTGTGAGACAAATGAAAAGCCCGTCCCAGACTAAAGACCGTAGGGAGAAGGAGGATGGTGAACGCAGTAGAGCTGGAAGATAAACTTGGCCAGACTGGTCATTGTATATGTTTGTGTTATGATATGTTTTAATTAGGATTGCGCTGATGTAGAACTGATATAACACATTCTTGACTTTCTTTCAAGCTCTCACAAGGAGCACCTATGTTATAGATCTCAAGAACGAGTTATGACTAGGTAGAGCCAGGACTGGCAGACGTCAGAATACCGGCAAGCTGTTCTCTTTTTGAGTCTACTGGAGAGTGGGGATCTGGACCACAGATCCAGATAGACCAAGTAACAAGTAAAGTTACGTAATGTTTGTCATCAATATCAATATGTATATGATTTCATCATCCTATGTCTATTGTTATGATTAGTAAATAAATGTTGTAGTATTGTAACTCATAGTTCTGTCGTTATATTTTAATTCCAATTGTGCATACGTGTTGTGTGTGTACATTGGTGGGGGTTCACTTACACACCAAGGAAGGGAGCAGTCAGGGAGAAAAACCTGTACTGGAATAGTTGTCTTTACACTTTAATTCAGGCGTAAAAATATATCCTAGCTAACCTTATCTTTCCCATCCTTGGCGAATATTCAGCACAGTTCATTTTAATTTTGTAACGAGCCACTTGGAGCAGTACGTTGGATATTCAGGGCTTAATCTGTAGTTCAGCCATATAGATTTTGTCCCTAGTCAGTTTCTGACTATTGGGGGTTGCTCGCCAGTGAATAATACTTTCATCTAGCCTGTGGGGCACCCCGACTTCTGACAGATTGGGCTGTTTGTCTGGAATTTGAATTCGGAATTCTCGCTTTCAATAGACTCCGGTACTAGACCCTAGACATACGATTTTAAAAGTTAACTCGTGTAATCTTCAGTCATCAAAATAGACTATCGTCAAATGTAGCTAATTTTAGTTGAGGAAGTTACAGAGTATAGAAATAACTTTTCAAAAGTTTATAACAGATAAGAACTTATGAGAAAACTACCATCATCTATCATTTAGTGTTATCATTAATCATTTATTGATAATTGGACACTTTAATCATATTTACATTGATGTGTTTGATGATTTAACTGCTTGACTGATTTGCAATTTTATGCTAATATATGCCATGTTCATTTTGACATGTATGCAGTGCATTTTAATATTTATTTAGGTAAATATTACTGTTGATTACTGTGTAGTATATCTCCTACACTTACTTCACTGCTGTCGCCAGGTACTACTTGAATATTATTTTCAGTTGTCTTTCACTGCTGAGGCTAAACTATACACATTGGATAGCGTAGACTGTCAGTAGTTAACTCTTGTCTTTCTAGCTTAGATCTGATTTTTGATATATACATAGGAGCTTACCTGAATATAGTCATTTGTAATTATGGCCTTACGTTACCGGAATCTCGAAGAGAAAATGAAGGCGAGCGCAGATTTCTCAGAGACCGCGAGAGGGTGGGGCATAAGAGAAGGCTTAGAGGGGGAGCAACTAGAAACATATTTCATAGCTGAGGTAGAATGGTGGGACCAAGAAGAAGAAATTATGTTTAAAGAAAATGAGGAGTTCTTTGGAGCACAAGAGCGTAGCAAAACTGAAGGAGTAAAGATGGAGAAAACGCATATGGAAGCAGTCAATGCGGAGAAGCTAACCTTTCTAGCGGAACATAAGGTAGGAGATATGGATGCTCACCCAACCAGGAAGGAATGGACATCTTTGCCAACCACCGCGGAATCAGAGTTAGTGGGCCGGGAACTACGGGGTCTCATTCGACCCAGTCCTAAACGGAAAAGAGGGAAGAAAAAACGGGCCAAGGGCACTTCAAGCAGTCACAAACGTGATAACTGTTTGGACCACGGAAATTGTGGTCTCACTGGTTCGCCAGTACAGGACCTTCAGGGAAACCGCTTAACTTCTACGAGGAATGAATCTTGAGAGAAAGAGGAACTGCAGACAACCTTTAATGAGGTCGCAGGCGGAGACCTAGCCGATTCTCACATTCCCTTCTGTTCACAGAATCACGAAGTGGAATTACATCTGACTGAAATAGGGAGGATGGAAGTAACTGAATCCCAGGTGATTTTCATTACTGCAACGCGGGAAGAATCACTAATTATCAGTTCAGATAATTTGCCTACTAACAGTTACCCAGAGGACAACTGTTCGTACCACAAGATATGTGGTTTAACTGGTCCGCCAGTACAAGACTCCCAGGAATCTCATTTTACTTCAACGAGAGGTGAAACTCAAGAAGAAGATGACCTGAGGACATCTTTTAAGGAGGTCGGAGATCGAAAGGTAACCGACTTTATTATTCCCTTCAGCTCAGGAGAGGATGAAGTGGGATTAAATTTGACTGACAGAGGGATGAAGGAAGACCCGGAACCCCTTGTGATCTTTGAGGCTGCAGCTCAGGACAAGACACTAGATCTCAGTTCAAATCATTTACCTATTGTGATGGATTGCTTAGACAGCCCACCACAGGATTTACCTCAACTGGACTTAGCCCATGAAAGCACGATCAGAGAGGAACATCCAGACCAGGAAACATTTCCAGTTGTTATCTCACAGTATACCAGTTCGGAGACTCAGGAAACACAGGGAATTGTCAGGAGCCAGAATATGGACTCTGATATTGTGCAGACAACATTGTCTGTAGTTGCTAAAGAAGAAAATTCTTTGCACAAGATGGAGGAAGAAACGCCTATCATCTCATTAGCTGAAGTTATCAGGGAATTCCAGCAACAGGGACCTGAAGTAACAGAAGTCAAGAGTGGTTTGGAATCAACACTCTTAGGACTCAATCTACCCTTCAGTCAGGTCGATTTGATAGGAGTAGATCAGCTATTTGTGGATACTTTATTCAAAAGTAACACCACTTTATCGCCCTGGAGTAAATATGTTATCTTTCAAGGCATGACAACTTGGCACAATACATTTCCAATTTCTAGCACGGTTTGTACAAGAAACTCTAATACAGAGAAACTCAGCCCATTAACTGATTATCAGGGGAAGAAACCGCGACACCGAGGAGTGACGATTGTTACGCCCTACTTTGATGGAGGAAAGAGCCAGTTGAATTTACATCATGGGACCATGATGTGTAACATTATTTCTTTCAAAAGGAAGCTATTGATGGATCAGTTAAAAATCTATAAGGACGGAGGAAAATCACGGAGACAAGCTTTGCTGGGGCCAGCTTATGCGAGACTTCACTACGGGACATCCTCGGCTGAAAGGATTAAATCACGTGAGGGAGTAGACTAAGACCGTTGGCCAGAGGCGCCGAAGAATCCCGTTGATTGTGATCTTTCCCAGAAGGGTAAAATTACAACCTCCTGGCAATTACCGGATTTTACCCAGCTATTGCATGGAATCCCGGCCGAAAACCAGGTACAAGGACCTATCCAAAGTATCCTGGGAGTATAGAAATGGAACGTCTTTATGCAGATGCAGGACAATCCACGGCCACAAGGAATATTGGAAACCTTTAGGCAGATACAGAACGGAGAGTGCTTAGGCATTATTCTCTGATGTACGGCGTGCTTTGACAAAAGATTTCTGGTAGAAACTTTTTTTTAAGGGGGAAGCTCTGTCACGAATTTGCAGCCTTTACTTCCCATAACAATTTTCGGTTCACTTTTGATGGGCCATGTAGAGGATCAACAGACGAACAAAACTGTTCTCTATATTCAAGGCTATACTGTCTTGACGTAAGCTTGCAAAACCTGCAAGTAAACAAACCACCAAGAATGGCTTTCTATTTGGGAAGTTAATTTGACACCAGTACCGGTCACCCCCAGAGGTTATCAATCCAGCCAGACGGGAGGGCAGACTCAGGGGACTGAATAGTAATTAAAACCAACCAGGCATGACACAAGCAAACCTGGTTTACCAACAGAGTTGTAAACTGGCTGTTGACCATGGGAACCTAATTGTTCCCTTGACATGACACCTGATAAGCATAGCTAGGAAATCGCCCAACCGCGATGGCTGACCCCATCTGGTAGAGACTAGAGGCGCAAGGTGTGAAATCACTGATAAGACTCAGTGGGCTAATAATTGTCAGACCCACAGGTGTGAAGGCTAGTGTGCATGCAGAAAGAATTTTTATGACTGGACAGAATTGGAGTTAATTGCAATTAACGTCAGGGGGAGATAAGAAGAATTTATGAATCGAATTCCGGGGAGATAAGTGTCTACTGCTAGGCTAGGTATAAAAACCCCTGCTAGACTTTTTCCCTTTAGATTAAGTCTGACTTCAGAACAGGTAGGCAGCCAGCTCAATGTTTGTATTCATATGCATGATTATTATGTTGGCTTCTAGGAAGGATTTCTTAGTAACTATGCAACAGTCTTTTAGACATATGAACTTTCAGTCTATATCTGACCTAGGTTATTTTCAAGAACTATCATTGTCATGGTACTTGAGTGTTCTTTCTAAGTTCTGTGTTCAATATCATTGTGCTTCATGTATTACTCTTCTGAGAAGTAGAAACTTGTGAAAGGCATATCATTGTCTAAGTATACTTTTAGGTGTCTTGGTAGATGCTTGTCATTTCTTTGTACACTATCCTAGTTGCCTTTTGGTGTGTGCATTTGTTGTACAGAATATAGTCAACTGACTATTTATTTAATTCTTACAACAGCAGTAACTAAGTGGTGATTAAACCGGGCAGATCAGCAAATATGGCTGGTCTGTGTGGTCACTTCAATTAGACTTGTTGTATATCTCATTTTGTAGCTATACAATATTAGTACTCATTAATAATGCCTGATGCTATTATGTTGAGTATCATTAGATGTCTATCTTGAAGTAATATAATGTTTACGGATATGTTGGATGTATGTATGTGTAATTTCATATGCATATACGATGCTATGAATATGCTTCGTACGTATTCTTTTTGTGTATATACGTCTCATTTCGTATACATACAAACTAACTAGTGCATTATGCTATGATGTTAAAGTATCATAATATGTCTAGTTTAATAAATATGTTTATGTGTATTGGATGTTTGATATATTGATTTGTCATGTGCAAACTTACCAATATGAAGTGTTATGCTATTGTCTGCGCATTGGCACATTGGCCAATGATTGTGTTGGAAGCAGAGGTGTAATGGTACAGACATTACCCACACTTGGTATAGGGTATATGGTGCTAAACTTTTTCAGTGTATTGTGGGCGTGCGTCCACGGTAATGCATGGAAACCTGGCACAGCTACTGGTCACGGCTTGTAAGCCCGGATGATCAGGCAGTATTATAACACCATTACCGATCCTGTGAGCTGCTAAACCAACTTTGGACGGAGCGGCTGTACGACACAGAATTTCTGTATTAGCCACATGGACATGGGGCGGCAGAAATGTAATAATTACAGGCGTGTGAGACAATTGAAAAGCCCGTCCCAGACTAAAGACCGTAGGGAGAAGGAGGATGGTGAACGCAGTAGAGCTGGAAGATAAACTTGGCCAGACTGGTCATTGTATATGTTTGTGTTATGATATGTTTTAATTAGGATTGCGCTGATGTAGAACTGATATAACACATTCTTGACTTTCTTTCAAGCTCTCACAAGGAGCACCTATGTTATAGATCTCAAGAACGAGTTATGACTAGGTAGAGCCAGGACTGGCAGACGTCAGAATACCGGCAAGCTGTTCTCTTTTTGAGTCTACTGGAGAGTGGGGATCTGGACCACGGATCCAGATAGACCAAGTAACAAGTAAAGTTACGTAATGTTTGTCATCAATATCAATATGTATATGATTTCATCATCCTCATATTGACAATCATCCTATGTCTATTGTTATGATTAGTAAATAAATGTTGTAGTATTGTAACTCATAGTTCTGTCGTTATATTTTAATTCCAATTGTGCTTACGTGTTGTGTGTGTACATTGGTGAGGGTTCACTTACACACCAAGGAAGGGAGCAGTCAGGGAGAAAAACCTGTACTGGAATAGTTGTCTTTACACTTTAATTCAGGCGTAAAAATATATCCTAGCTAACCTTCTCTTTCCCATCCTTGGCGAATATTCAGCACAGTTCATTTTAATTTTGTAACGAGCCACTTGGAGCTGTACGTTGGATATTCAGGGCTTAATCTGTAGTTCAGCCATATAGATTTTGTCCCTAGTCAGTTTCTGACTATTGGGGGTTGCTCGCCAGTGAATAATACTTTCATCTAGCCGGTGGGGCACCCCGACTTCTGACAGTCAAGAAATGTGAACGAGAAACAATAAGAGGAAACACAGTCAAGAAGTGTGAACGAGAAACAATAAGGGGAAACACAGTCATGAAATGTGAACGAGAAATGATAAGGGGAAATACAGTCATGAAATGTGAACAAGAGACAATAAGGGAAAACACAGTCATGAAATGTGAACAAGAGACAATAAGGGGAAACACAGTCATGAAATGTGAACAAGAAACAATAACGGGAAACACAGTCATGAAATGTGAACGAGAAATGATAAGGGGAAACATAGTCATGAAATGTGAACAAGAGACAATAAGGGGAAACACAGTCATGAAATGTGAACAAGAGACAATAAGGGGAAACACAGTCATGAAATGTGAACAAGAAACAATAACGGGAAACACAGTCATGAAATGTGAACAAGAGACAATAAGGGGAAACACAGTCATGAAATGTGAACATGAAACAATAACGGGAAACACAGTCATGAAATGTGAACATGAAACAATAACGGGAAACACAGTCATGAAATGTGCACGAGAAACGATAACGGGGAGACACAGTCAAGAAATGTGAACGAGAAACAATAAGGGAAAATAGTAATGAAATGTGAACGAGAAACAATAAGGGGAAACACAGTCATGAAATGAGAACAAGAAACAATAAGGGGAAACATAGTCATGACATGTGAACGAGAAATGATAAGAGGAAACACAGTCAAGAAATGTGAACAAGAAACAATAAGGGAAAATAGTAATGAAATGTGAACGAGAAATGATAAGAGGAAACACAGTCATGAAGTGTTAACGATAGACAGTAAGGGGAAACAAAGTCATGAAGTGTGAACGAGAGACATTAAGGAGAAGCACAGTCATGAAATGTGAACAAGAGACAATAAGGGGAAACACAGTCATGAAATGTGAACGAGAAACAATAAGGGGAAACACAGTCATGAAATGTGAGCTACAGACAATAAGGGGAAACACTGTTATGAAATGTGAACGAGAAATGATAAGGGGAAACACACAGTCACGAAACATGAACGAGAAATGATAAGGGGAAGCACAATTAGTCATGTAATGAAGGATAAACTGGCAGTAGCCGAGATAAGTTAGTTGCGTATCTTTGTTTGCTGGGCGTCATAATCATGAAGTCTTATGGTTGGATGTGCAATGTGGATGATCTGTCGACTAACTAGAAGAATTATTGTGAGTCTCCGTGGCGAAGTGGTTAAGCCGTTTGTCTCGGGCTACGAAGGTTGTGGGTTAGATTCCGGGCCGCGACCTTCAGTTCACGAGTGAAATATATCGGAGACGCCTATGGGTCGTCGCGAAAGCTACGGAGTTCGTGCTTTGTGCGACGCTTTCCGCGCTGCGGAAAGACACCGATCCATATGGGATAAAATCCCGGTGCAATGAAGTCGACCCTGTCGACTTTTAAGCGACTTTGTAAGCAATCAACCCGAGCATGTATTGACTGTGATTTTCTAGGCAATTTTACGTACACTAGTTTGATACTGCTGACGGCGCTGTATTTCTTAGGGTCAGTGAATGTGTTTCAAATTCCCCGACACACCGGGTCGAGGGTCCGAAATCAGCAGCACATGATTTGGAAGCAGATGCCTTGTGTTGATTTAGACGGTTTGAGCGACGGTAGTTCAGAAAATAATGGCAAATTACTGAACATAACAATGGACTAGACCAGTGGTTCTCAACCTTTTTTTTTGGCCCGTGCCCCCCTACACCATATTTTTAGAACGTCATTAATTCCCTTTCGTATTTACTACCTAAAAATTTGGCCCATGCCCCCCTTCACCATATTTTCAGAACGTCATTCCCCCCCCCCCCTTTTTCAAATTTCCTACCTAAAAATCCCGCCCCCGCCCCTACACAGTATACGTAATAATTGAAGCTAAATTTAATAGCACATACGAAAACAAGTCTAGACGTCCACATTGTCATATGCCATATGACAGACAGGTAGAGAGAAACTGATGAGCAAGCGCATCAGTATATATAAATAGAATAGTAATAGAAGTAAGCACAATGTGGCACTGGTAATAAACAAGTATCACGTCATAGAGTTGCGTTGGATAACAACGCAACGGGATTCGTAGTACTTTACTGCCCCAGCGCTCATATAGGTTAGACATCCAGTACATCGCTCTACACTTGCAACACTCAACCGTCACTACTTCATGCATGGACTTAGGCCACAGTTACACTTTCATCTCACGTTCAGGCATGGCCAGCTGCTGCAAGTGCTGACTGCCGCACTCTTGGTACGGCTGTTCGATCTCTGTTATTGTGGCCAATACTCTGCGCTAATGTCGGGTCATCCTACCGCTACATCGATCTGAATTGGCTCTGACACCACTCTCGCAGGCGATAGGTTACACACTCATACAACACTACTGTCAGGTACGAGTGATCTGTGAGCGCGGTACGGGAGCATGAGACAGCTTTGAGAGTCTGAAGACTGGAGAGGCGTGAATGCTCATTACTGTCACCTGACGTCTCACCAGTGGCCATTACACGTCACTGTTCATCTCGCCTCAGGGTGTTGTCATTTGATGTTTGCAGGTCTTGCCTTCCTGTGATGTGTTCGGAGTGAGGAGCAGATCTGACGGGCTTGCCTTGATATGAATCAGCCTAGTCTCCTGGATCATACCCGCGAGCCGTTGCCCAGAGCGCCAGTTGATCGGGGATGTTACACTGCCAATCACGCTTGTGACATATATGTCGCTCTGGTACCATCAGATGTAACCACCATCTAACTCGCCTCGTGACACACATAAAACATGATTTGTGGGTCTACTTACTTTATAAATTGAATTTTAGAAGGGTGAGACGTGCAGAACCGTACAGTATGAAGGGGAAAAAAATATCAAGTTATCGGTTCTTGTATTAACGCGATCTTGAAATAATCTTAATTCCCCTAAACAACGAACAGGGTCTGCAACATTTAGTAGATACGGTATTGTACACACTGAACAACTAGGGCTAGAAAACAAAGATTATGGTAGTCTAAAAAAAAAAAAGATATACCATAATGTAACATCCAATTAAATAGGAAAATTCTGAAACAAGTTATTCCATACAACTATCTAAGAGTAGTCATGACATCTAATGGGAGGTGCCATCTAATGGGAGGTGACATCTAATGGGAGGTGCCATCTAATGGGAGATGGCATCTAATGGGAGGTGCCTTGTAGAGATTAGAACAAGAATAGTTATGGCACGGGTAGCCTTTTGCATGAAGGAAAACGACCAATAAAAGGCTGTCAATTGAAATTATAAAAAAGCGTTTTGAGGTGCTATGTATAAATTATATTGTTATATACAGATGAGCAATTAGCAGACAGGTTGAGAGACATCTAATGACAGTGGAAACATGGTTTCTTTAGAAAATGCACATAATACGGACAGAAAATCTATAAGCAAATCCTAGTTAGTAAGTTAGTCAGTCAGTTAGTTATTTAGTTAGTTAGTTAGTTAGTTAGTTAGTTATTTAATTAGTTATTCAGTCAGACAGTCAGTCAGTTAGTTAGTTAGTTAGTCAGTCAGACAGTCAGTCAGTCAGTTAGTTAGTAAGTTAGTTAGTTAGTTAATTAGTTAGTTAGTTAGTCAGTCAGTCAGTCAGTCAGTCAGTTATTTAGTTAGTTAGTTAATCAGTCAGTCAGTCAGTTAGTTAGTCAGTCGACAGATCATCCTCATTGCACATCAAACCATTCAGTACATAAGTGCTCGGACCCCCTCCTCAGTAAATCCCGCAGCGTGTAGCGGCTCACGACACCAGTTCTGTGTTGGTTTATTACTCTTCTTTGGCTTGGTGCATAGTGTTCTTGTTTGGCATCTTTTAACTTGCTGTTCTCGCAGCCTGACCATTGTTGTCGATTCCCAATCATCGTTTGGTTCTCGTAAACAACTTACTTCTCGTAGAGCATTCAGAATGTCTGTCTGGTCCATGGATCGTCCGCCTTCCACATTAGCCCATCCTGCAAGCCTGCTCATTCCCTTGTACACCCGCATGCCCTGGCACGAAGATGAAACTAATCTTTGCCAGCCGAGACCGCTCCAGAGACAGCAGCCATTCTTTTCGGACCCACCCTGCCATGGACCGATATGAGGGATACAGCGGGAAACGGACAGAGTAAGAACAGGGTTACAAGAGAAGTCGGTGGAGCAACAGATGATGATGAAGAAAGGGAAGTGACTCCAATGAGTTGCGTATCACGTGACATTAGTTGTGTGACACACGAGACAGACGGCAAGACCGGGTCAGTCTTGCCAGGGTCTTTGGACACGACGGTTGTGAAAAGCGAGTGCAGAAGTCAAGCGACATCAATTCAGCACACGCCGATGTCAAGCCAAGGTCGAGCCAAGCCGTAAGTTGGTATTGAACGTTAGATAGAGTGTTTTAGAATCATCGCATGTCAGCCCACACCTGTTGGTAATAAGTGTATAACGGCGGCGATGACTTTCGAGAATAAACACTGACTACAATGGCGAGGACATTGGTTTGTTTGATATTCTCCATTGTGACCTGTTCCTGCTTACAACTGTCCTTGTGGCTGAATAGACGAGCCGGTAATCAGCTACTTGGCAAGTGGGAGGCTCGAAAATAGTAAAGCAGGAGCACCGAAAATAAGAGTTACCTTCAAGAAAATTCGGTAACATTCAGACAAAGAACAAGGAAGGTCACCTTAGACGCCATTTGCAATTTTGAATGAAGATGTCAACAAACAAGTTCAGCTATCAAAGCGTGGTGTGAATATTGCTTTATAACACAAACATTTAAGCCACAACGCTGAACACAACAAATGAAATATTAATTTTCATAAATATTGACCCTGGCTGAGAAAACGTTAGAGTTGTAAACTCCGAATAAACTCTTAAATACATTCACGAGTGTCAAGAACTAAGTATCAATAAGTCTAGAAACAAAGACTCATGAATTACCGGGAGACATTCAACAATTGAAAAGAAAACAGAGTCAAGAAAGTGAACACACAATTACGAAGACGGCACATGATCAGTTGTTCAAAGTGCTAACAGACAGTCCTGTCAACAGTTAAAACGAATCATATACGAGAATATATCAAAACAACGATGATGGCTGAATTTTCACTGAAATCTCGCAACTACACGTATATAAGTAATAAGGAGTGCGACAATTGAGTCGATTTTGAGGGACAATCAAAATTTCGATTGAATACTTTAAAACGACAAAGATAATCATAACTACATGTGGAAGAAGGGTAAAGACCATCTAGCAGTCGTATACCAAGTTATTTTCATCTGGATTCAAGAATCAGACTTTTTCTAACACATTTTTCCAGAATTCAACTTTAGTCTCCAACCAACATGGAACAGTTTAAACAACCGAAATCAACATATCGATTCATTCCAGAACAATAACACGACAGCACCACAGTGCATCTACATAATATTAAAGTTTTTCCATTCAAGTTACAGAGAAGGCCAGAATTTCTTGACAAATCTATCTGACGTTTGAGCTTACGTCAACTAGCAACACTCAAGACCTCGACTACTGGAGGGAAGACACCGGACCAGTGAAGAACCGCATCGCAGCAGCAGCAACAAGGCATCAGGCGAGTGAAATTGTCTGACTGTTGTTGTATCATTTTGTGCGGCTGATTAGAGTGGATATTTGGTTATTTTCTCCACAGGATTTTGACATTTTTCTCCATTACAGGGATTGAGCTTGCATCAAGCAAAAATATTGAGATAATTTATGAATTAATTCAAGATCTCAATAAGAATTTTCAGTGACCAAAAACAAGATCCACGAGCATCACACATATGTTCTGAGTGTTCCAGTGCTGATAAATTAAGATAGTATACTTCAGATAGGCACTCATAGTATACATCACCTATCTTTTCTGGTGTAATATTTAAAACCTTGGGACACCACGATAACGTTACACAAAGGTTACTTCTAGTGGTGAGTATAATTGAAAAACGTCACAACGATCAACTCTAAATAAGCACACCATCAATCACCACATAACCAAAAACCGCATATGCTAGATACTATTAATACCTGCTAAAACATCACATTCGTAGCAGAGTAGGTGAGCATATCTAACGAACATGTCGTCATTACAAGACTTCATAGCCATGGGAGAGAAGTGTGGCATGACAGGGCCCGACCTAGCAACGTGGGCCAAACAAGAATTAAAAGAACATCAAGCGCAACAACATGAAGAGAGAGCAGCTGCAAAGGAAGCCAGGGAGGGACAAGCAGCCATAGATAAAGAAAAAAGGGAGGCACAAGCAGCCATAGATAAAGGACAAATGGCACAAGCAGCCATAGATAAAGGAAAAATGGAGGCACAAGCAGCAATAGAAAAGGAAAAAATAGCCTTGGAGAAAGAAAAACTTGCCTTTGAGAAAGAGAGACTGGCAACAGAGTTATTAATTAAAGACAAAGAGATTGAAGGCAACTTAAAGGTAAAGAAACTAGATAAAGACAAAGACGCAGAGATAGCCCAGGCAAAGGCAACATCAAAAGCGTTAGATCCTACTAAACGATATAGCGGGCTTATTAGAAACTTTACGCAAGGGGATTCCATATCGGCATGGATAACAAACTTCGATTTGTTAATGAACCACTACAAAATTCCATCTGAAGACTGGGCCATACTCTTCCACAGGCATTTGGCCCTTGAGCCCTTAAAAGTGGTGGAGGTGATACCTGAAGATCTTCGCACTAACTACACATATGTTAGAAACCGAGTTCTATCACATTTCTCACTAGACCAAGCAGGATTACGAACCAAATTTAGAACCTTAGCACCAAAAGCCAATCAAAATTTTTTAGATTACGTAGCTGAGACGACGTCACTCTTTGATAAATGGCTCAAAGCTGCCGACATAGGGTCGGACTTCAATAAACTACGCGATCTCATGGTTCGAGACAAACTAATCTACTCAGTTCCAGCAGAAATGGCAACATTCCTAGTAGAGAATAAATGTACAACGATAGCAGAAATGGAAGCCAAAGGCGAAGCATTCTACAACGCCCATAAGGATATTTTCGCAGAAGGGGCGCAGCCAGATTTAGTGATAGGGGCAGCAGCAAATGGGTCCAACCAAAGATATAATACAAAACCAAATAAATTCCAACAAGGTGGTCCACAATATCGAGAAAGAGGACCATATTACAAGAGTGAAAACGCACAAAGGGAACCGGACAGAATCAAAAAAGGATACTGGAGACAATGTCCGTATTGCAAGATACAACACGGCTCCCTGGAAATGTGTGACAAAAACCCAAATTATGACACATACCTTCAGAGCTTGATATCACAAAAAGCAAACAAGTACGCTGCTTACAAGAACAATGTAAAATGCTATGTATGCAATACCTATGGACATGTAAGTAGAGACTGCCAGGTTAGAAAAACTTGGAAAGAAGCCAGTGCGGCATTCCTATTTACGAGTAGTTCACCAGACGAATATGAGCTAACAAACGCAGCGAAAATAAAGACTGGGAAAAATAACAGTGATAACAATACGGACGACGAGGCATACATATACGAAGCTAAATCGATGTGTCCAATAAATAAAAACCTAGAGACGCACCTAGCAGTAGTAAACGGCATAACAGTTCCAATGATAAGAGACACAGGCAATACCATTATTGGAGTAGATGAAACAATAGTCAATGATTATGACTATACAAATGAAACAATAACATGTAAGACATTTGGGGGAACATTAGAACAGCATAAAGTCGCATGGGTCGACATAAACTGCCAGTATTACCAAGGACGAGTTAAAGCCGCAGCGGTACCAAACCCAGTGACGTACTTAATAATAGGCACCGAACCTAATGTAAAAGAATGCAACAGTCAAGACATTGAAGATTGGGAAAAGGAATTCATTACCCAAGAACAGGCAGAATGTAAAGCGGGACTTTTACCAACCAAAAAGAAAACACAATATGACAACTTAGAAATAGGGACAGATAAACATAAGATTGACCAGGAACAATCAACTCAACAAAATTCATCGATTAGCGATGATGATATTCCAAACACGATTAAAGTACCTAGATGGCTAACAAAAATAAAAGGTATATTACAACAATAACAATTAGATCAATAACATTTCAATTGAATAACCAGAATTATTGTATCCTATTGTAAAACTGTGATAATAGTTAAAGTAATTTTCACTGATAGTATATAAATATCTTATTGGTTTGGTTCTTTTGTTTGGGATACAGAAAACAAACAGCACTACCATACACATAGAGAACACAGTAGAGTCGCAAGACAAAGATATTACCTGGTTAACAATAAGAAAAGAAACATCACTTTAGACATACATTCAACATTCAAGTTACTTACCATCTCAACCTATTTTGTTATACACATAGACACATACATATACAACTAAAGACATTACTATTCACTACATACTCCACACTACATACACAATAAAAATAACAATTTTTTAACTTCAGTACATAAGAAAGACACTATACGGGAATGAGATAATTTAAAACAAGTAGATTCAGAATACATTAAGGGTAACAAGGAGATAGATATCCAAATATTACTTAAAACTCTGAACTGCCGTATAGAATGACTACAGATACCAGCAGTCAATTTGACATTGTACTTAATTAATTAGTGAGAGTCAGATATGTATATATATTTTTTTCCATTTTTATTAATTACCAGAATGCACAGAAGATGAATGAAAGAGCGGGAGAACCGTGCAAGCACCACCGTAAATCAATCCATATACCTGAAAAAGATACCATTCCTGGTCTACAATCCTAGGGCGCCAAACCAGCTAGCTGAAAAGACCAGCCCAGGTTAAACAAGGACGACAAACCACACCCAGGGTTAAATAACTGAGTGATAGTAGGTTTATTGATGAGTAATATGAATTCATCTGTCATGCTGCATATTCCATCAGTCAAATGTAAATTATCACATTACATATTCCATAGATCAGGTGTAAATTATCACATTGCATATTCCATCAATCAGGTATAAACTATCATATTGCATATTCCAGCAATCACATGTAAATTATCACATTACATACTCCATCGATCAGATGTAAATTATCATATTCCATCTATCAGATGTAAGTTATCAGATTGCATGTTTTATTCATTATAAGTAAGCTATCAGCCAATACAGGTATAACAGCCAAGTTTCAGATACCAAGTGAGAGAAACCTACGGTATCGAAAATAGAACATACCATAGCTGAGAATTGAGAATATTACAACAGACGACAACAATATCAAGCACAAGTACAACGAGAACACTGATGTCATCAAAGACCTAAGGATATCGACACAAACTACTGTGATTAAGTCCGAGGTAACGGCAAGCCATCATAGACCATGGTATAATCATTGAGAAACATATCATCACACATATTACAATGATGATAACAAGATATCGTTGTGCCATTGTGATATATAATTTTTCATACACATTATTATTCATGTTAAAATTTTCTTACATATGCAGAGTGTGGGAATACTTAATAGTTGATCTTTTGCAGCAAGAACACAAGACAAGAGAAACACCAACCAAGACTAAGCAAGAGACACAAATCATATAGTATAACAACGGTGGCAACAAGAATAACATTAAATGACACGGTCAACATACAAATGTGCAACAAATGACACGAGTGAATGGTAGTAGTTAATTTTAATATTGATACTACAACATATAAACACATTGATAATGTAAATCAATGTCACATTTTTAATTTGCTGTCAGTGTATAATATTGCATGAATATCTCATATATGTCAATGAAATTTATTGATGATAATTTTATTCATTGATTGACATATTCCATAATAGAGATGACCATGCATACAAATGTACATATATATTAAGGTACATCTCCATTGGTCAACACTGAACGAATCTAGCATACCAACTTAGGGCTAAAAGACGGCATTGGACCGGCATGAAGAATGCAAGTAACAGAAAGCGGTTCAACATCAACCAACAGGGAAGATAGAAGATCAAAGCATTATAAACTTTGACAGACACAAAGATATTGTTGAATAAGTCTACAAGATAGATCTATATCGGCAATAAGATGAACTTGCGGTTATAAGACGAACAGATATCTTTCACGAAGAAGAAGTAATCACCCTAGACAACCGAAATATAAGTAGACCGCAAGCAGACAAGGGCTTATGCAATAACCCCATCTATGAGTATTAAATTATTACGTCACATGGGAAACCCAAATGACAACCGAGAAATACAGCGGTACACAAGTCATGTACACATTGCTCATGTTCCACGATACCATATATAAACAATAATATAGATGGTAATGGTACCTATTAACCACGCATATCCCCTCATTCGGACGTAATGGTCTTGATAGGTTTGAGGTTGCTTGTCTTTAGGGCAAATGAGGGACTACTATGGGGAGGCAACGGGACCTTATGAAGCTCATAGTATGTTAGACTAACCCCCCCCCCCCCCCTCCATAGGTTGGCTACACGTCGCCTGCGCGGAAAGTAGGTTGATAGGGCGTGCCTGAACATAATAATATTTTTTTTTCCTTTTGTGCAGTGGTTAATGGAATGCCATGCTGTCATATTATCAGACATAATAAGGTTGTGGAAGGACAACAATATAGTATAGAGTAATAACCTGACTACTCATATCGCTTCATGTCATGGGATTAAAAAACCAAATAGACTGTGAAAATGGCTACACCATTTTCAAAAATTGGGGGGGGGGGGCATAATGCCATGGACCGATATGAGGGATACAGCGGGAAACGGACAGAGTAAGAACAGGGTTACAAGAGAAGTCGGTGGAGCAACAGATGATGATGAAGAAAGGGAAGTGACTCCAATGAGTTGCGTATCACGTGACATTAGTTGTGTGACACACGAGACAGACGGCAAGACCGGGTCAGTCTTGCCAGGGTCTTTGGACACGACGGTTGTGAAAAGCGAGTGCAGAAGTCAAGCGACATCAATTCAGCACACGCCGATGTCAAGCCAAGGTCGAGCCAAGCCGTAAGTTGGTATTGAACGTTAGATAGAGTGTTTTAGAATCACCGCATGTCAGCCCACACCTGTTGGTAATAAGTGTATAACGGCGGCGATGACTTTCGAGAATAAACACTGACTACAATGGCGAGGACATTGGTTTGTTTGATATTCTCCGTTGTGACCTGTTCCTGCTTACAACTGTCCTAGTGGCTGAATAGACGAGCCGGTAATCAGCTACTTGGCACACCCCATCTCTATCATCGTGAGCATACTCACTGTGTCACTAAGGAAACATGCCATATTGAATGTCTGTGTCGAGCCATGTTATTGCTTTACTTACTGCCATGACTTCCATAGTCAGGATGCTTGTGGTCAAAGCAAAAGTGCCAGACTCTTCCTTCTCACTTTTCCCTCCGGCCTGAGCCGTAAAAGCCCATGAACTTCTAATTCCTCCGAAGACCGACCCATCCGTGTAAATAACAGCATCATCCTCTAACGAATTCTCGAAGATCAGATCCTGCACTTCCGCCTCCAGAGCAGCTGGATTTTCTTGTCTGCATTTTTGTCTAGTTGAATGCACACTGAAAAGGATGTACAGAACTCCGTTGGCACTTGTACCCATTCCTCACCAGGTTCTAAGTCCTCAATCTAACACACCTGCTGAAGAATGACTTCGGCTTGACCCATCAACGACTTTCCTCTTTTTAACTTGCTGCCCTTTACCTTCTTAATTTCGCTGTGTAGTGGATGTTGTGTGTTTGAGTTGACTCTGTGTTAGGCATGTGCTTGGCAAAATTGTATTCTGTCCCTCAGGGTTGGAAAATCAAGAAGGTAATGCATCGCCCTGCATGCTGTATCTCTTGTACATCCAAGAATAATACACACAGCTTCGTTCTATATCCTTTCCATCCTCTCTATCTGCTTATGGCTGAGAGTCAGGATCGCCATCGCATACTCCAAAACAGAAAGAACCAGACCCTCGTAAAGAAGATATAGATGGCGCTGCTCACAGTTTGCCGCCGCCTTCACATGCATCGCAGCCAACCCCCGCTTGGCCCTTGTTATCACCTGGTCTACATGCTCAGAATAAGCTAGGCTTCGATCAAATCGTATCCCCAGTAAATTCATCGCCTGCTTTCTTTCAACCGTCTCTGAACCCAGATTTACAGTTGGCGTTGGGGTGTTGACAATAAGGTTATTCAAAGGGAAATTTTGTCACTGTTGCCTTTGTTGGGTTGACCATTGCCCCAGTTTCAACACATTTGTCACTGTTGCCTTTGTTGGGTTGACCATTGCCCCAGTTTCAACACACCAAGTGCTTATGCGATTAAGTTCGGTTTGTAGTTCCACAGCAACCTGATCCCTATCCTTGCCCTGGCGATACACTAAAACATCGTATGCATACGACAATGTCCTCCCCGGTCCTATGATTTGCTCGCTGGTGATTCTCACAGTGTAGGCGTTGAACAGCACCTGGGATAATGGTTATTCCTGTGGTAGACCAGAATATATTGTTGTTGGTTTTGAAGTCCAACTGTCACATCTAAAGACTACGTTCCGTTGGAAGAGGGCTGCAGCGATCCAACTAAGGAGGAAAGGCTTATCTTAAGATCAAGAAGCTGAAGCATTAAAATATCCAATGGTACTCTGCTGTACTCGTCCTCAAGACAAATCGCTGCAACAAATGTTTCAATGCTTGAATGGAAACCTTCATAGGCATTATGGGCAAAAAATGCTGCATTGGTCTACGTTTCTCTTTTTGGATGGTACCCTCCCAGGGTAGGTGGGAAAACACATTGCAATTAACTTCTCCAGTAACTTGCCTATTGTGTTCTGCATGGTTATTACTCGATATGACTGAATATTTGTGTAGTCTTTGCGAGGCTTCGACAAGGGTATCAGAATGCTGTATAAGCACTCCTTCTTGATGCTAGCGCTCCCTATACTGTTTTTGTACATGTCTGTACATTGCCGTAAATGGCAAGGCCGTAAATGGTGGGTCAAGGCGTTTTAGACTTAAGTGTGACCGTCTGGGCCTCAGGAATACTCGTATTCTATATTGGAACTGTGCCAGCGTAAAACAACGAGGCCCTATTCTGGAAAACCTAGTATACAGGAGCGACACTGTAGCACTTCAGGAGACGAGACTGGGTGATGGGTTACTCCAGATTGCCGGTTTCAAATGTTTCTACAACAGGCGACACCTGGGAATGGTGATTCTCATTCGTTACAGTATGGTAGCTTCAGAGCTATACATGTTTAGTTGGAACAGTGACGACATACTAATACAGGCGGTTAGAGTTCAGTCCGGTCTACCATTTGTGTTGGTTAATGTTTATGCCTGTAACGCAAGTGTGGATTACCAGAAGTGGCGGTGCTTAGGTGACATTATAGGTCACGAGAGAAATGTTATTTTCTGTGGCGATTTCAACGCTAAAAGCAGATCATGGGGAAACATTTCCTCCAACACACAGAGGGAGGAGCTCGAGACTGCACTTGAAACCATTGACCTGGTTTGTATCAACAGTGACTGTGTCACCAGAACAGCAAGTCTTCCAGGTGATGAGGACAGTGTTATTGATCTGGCGCTGGTTTCTCCTTCACTCATTACAGTATGTAGATGGGGTATCCTAGGGAACCACGGCAGCGACCACCACCCTTGCAGCATATTGGCGGAGAAAGGCAGAACCAGGCAGCACTAGTCAGCGGCCAAGGCGTTCCAGTATTACAGAACAGGGCACGATGTGGTGAGTAAAATATGGCTCGACAAGCGCCGAAAGCTTCAGGGCAGGAAAAATAGCTTGGAGCAGCCACCTTGGTGAAATTGTGAGGTGGAAAAGGCCTGGGTGGATAAACGTAGTGCTGTAAGGAAATGGCAAACCGCCAAAAAGAGCAGAGTTACCCATCCTAGTCTCTGCATGCACTTGGAAAGAGAGATGCACACAAAATTAAGCTACTTCAAAAAACTGGTTAGGGCGGTTAAAAGTGAAAAATGGGCAGAGATACACTTGTATGTCACAGAGTAAGCACAGACAAATAACTGAAATTGTTCTAGCGACTACATAAAAGCATGAGTGGGGTAGTCAAGAATAAGAGTATTCCTGACTTCCATGGTGCTGATCTCATCTGGCAGAGGACTGACGAGAACAAGGGCAAAGCCCTCTTTGAACGCTATCTAGAGCAGAGCAACCAGACAGACATGAAAGGCCAACATCTCGCCAAGGAGGTCACCTCAGATTGGTGCAATGCCCAGAACATTTTGGATGAAGTCACAGTGACAGCGAAAGAAATCAAGGCTGCGCTTCGACGTTAAAAAAAAAAAAAAACAGCGCTCCGGGGCCAGATGGCATAAGATATGACGACATCAATATATGTACCGACAACTAGCTAGAGAATAAGTCATATAAGAAACAAATGAAAACCGTAAATTGATTCGAAAATTAAACATAGAGATGATGTAAAGACTGAAAATATTAGTGACAACTGGCGCCTGTGATGGAAAAAGAGAAATGAGAGGACAGAGAGAAATAAGAGGGCAGAGAGAAATAAGAGGGCAGAGAGAAATATCTGGATGGTCTAGCCACATGGCATAATGTAGACAATAACATAGACCTGATTTAATATGCCAGTGAATGTGTGAGATGGCCAACTGTAATATTTATTGTTCAGCCCTAATAAATCCCGAAACATAGCAAAGATATATAGAGACAAATACTTCAGTGTTAAAGGGTGCCCCTGACAGAAACATCTGTGATATTTAACTTTAGCATTTCTCCACTTCTCCCCATCACCTTGCATAAAATTGTCAACGACTGGAGTAGTAAACAAGCTATGAATAGATGAACATCTGGCGTTTGATCACAGGCGAGATGGTGGAATGAGCCCATCCCAGAGGATGGTTGTCAAGATCATTGTCATGGAGAATTGCCGCCTGGTAAGAGAAAAGGGACTACAACCTGGAAAACTATTCCGGTTGTTTCAAATTAGCTCCCTTATTCCACAATTCAATGAATATCAATAACACCCAAGCAAAGTGACGTCAAGTTCACGCGAAAATGGTGGCCTACCATTGGAAGCGACAGGAGTACTTTCATTAACATAATATATGTTAATAAGGTGGACTCAGCTGATACAGCCAGAAGTTGTATGTTGAGGTGCAGTCACTATAGAAGAACTAAGGAAATATGACGTGTTGCCAGTCGGCTGCTGTTGTTGTGGTGTTGTGTTTTCGTTAAAGTTCATGATGTCTTTTGGTAAGTTTAAAACCATAGTTAACTTAAAAACTGGTACATCTGAAGTTTTGGTAGAGTTTCTTTACGAAGTTATAGGGTAATCTTAGGAAGAGAATTAATGATGGGTTTATATAGATATTATACATGTGATGGGAGATTATATATACCTTTATACTGAAAAGAGAAGCTCTGCCAAGACGGGGAAATAGCATAACCTTGCTGATGTCCACCAGATATCCTCGGCGCTAGAACCTTGAAAGAACGAGAATGATTCTCTTCCATAAGGCAAGAGTTAGAGAAGACATATCATGTCAATATATGGAGTGAGGGACTGCATCTGATGTTGAGGTGATGGGGCCCTTCCGTGAGTCATAATCACTTATCTTCTCTCTCTCTCTCTCTCTCTCTCTCTCTCTCTCTCTCTCTCTCTCTCTCGCTGTCTGTCTGTCTGCCTGCCTGCCTGCCTGCCTGTCTGTCTGTCTGTCTGTCTGTCTGTCTGTCTGTCTGTCTGTCTGTCTGTCTTTTGTTGTTGTTATTGTTTGGTGATTGTTGTCTTTTCTTTTTCACTTGTATCCTTGGGTATGACTATAGTGTTCGGCATATGTTGTCTAATGGGCACTGTGGTTTCTTCATTGGGCTGAAAAGGTCTTTGTCTGGATAAATATGAGGTATTTTCATAATTAATGATGAATGACAATAGGAGGGTCATAGTTTTCAAGGCAGGAGGAGGAGAATGCCTTTCCAATGCGGGAAGAGAGATTCACCATTAATAATCACTGGTCTCTCCATTGTCCGAACATCAACCCCGGCATGATATACGTCACTAGACCTCTTTTCACAGAAATCGAAATCAGATGTAAAAAAGCTAGTGCACTTACATATCAACTATCACCCTTACTGAGACATCAAAAAATACCCATGTCCGCAAAACGACAGATAATAAACAGCATATTCACACCAACCCTATGCAACAAATCTCAAACTTGGACTGTATCCAAATCACACTTTCGCAAAATCAACACCTTCGAGTTGATATGCCTGAGGAGAGCTACCAACTTAACAACTCGAGACCGAGAGAGACACGCTGTTATCAGACAGACAGTGGGTCAACACCTTGTGCCATATTTATTGAAATACAGAAGATCAAGTGGTTTGGCCATGTCGTTAGAATGCAACATCATCAACTACCATTACTGTTCTTACATCAAAGATCATCTGCGAAGAGACCAAGAGGACGTCCAAGAAGAAAATGGATTGAAGACATCAAAGACATTGTACAATCACACGGAATTACATTATCCAGTGCCGCCCATTGGGCGCTGGAACGCAAATGATGATGATGATGATGATGATGATGATGATGATGATGATGATGATGATGATGATGATGATGATGATGATGACGATGACGATGACGATGACGATGACTGTCAGCAACTTGCTTGCGACAGGTCTTTCAGTACTCCCCTACTGTTGCACCACACGAAATAACAACTCGTGTCATTTGCAAAAGGAAAGCAATTTATTTAGAGCTAGCGATAAACAAGCTCTGCGAGCGGAATACTTCATTGACAATAAACAGACTGGTACGTTACATAGATGCAATGAAGTACTGATAATGATACTATTTAAACACTAAACGAAATCTAAAGCCTAACAATCACTATTGTCTAGAAACTTATAGCATTCGTAAGGACCACGTCTATTCTCTACTCGTCTCAGTCCTGGTCTGTCCCCACGCAACTCATTGCGTGCGGACGTTCGATTCTTCGTGCGTTGGCGAGTCTTGCGTGCATAGTGGTCCAGCACGCTGGCCAACTCACTCGAGTAACCTGGTACTCCACGGTTACTCGTAGAAGCGAGTTTCCCAATGTCTTGGGGAAACCCTCGCTTAGCTGTACTCAATGCTCCCTTGGTTGACACAAGTGTGTCCCGTTGTGGAGCTATTTATAGCGCTGGTGTCTCTCCTGTCTGGTGTCTTCTACTAGACTATGTCTTAGCCTATTACTTATAATCTTAACTCTCTAAACACTTATTTGGATTTTGACAGGCTCCTCTCCCCTCTGTGAAGTGTTACACCCCTTTAACTCATGCTTGTAACACGTTGTATGGTCACAAAAGAAAATTGGCTGTCCAATTTTGTCAAAGATCCAATAAGTTGTAAATCTCTCTTCTGGGGATAGAACAAACTCTCTTCTCCCTTACTCACACTGTTCTATTTCTTCACTCGGCTAATTGAGTAGCCCATAGTATCAGTATAGTTGGCTATAAATCTTCTTGGGAATTGTTTTGATCCGGAACCGTTTTCTTATGACTTATGTCCTGACTTCCGTCTTTTGACCCTCTGTCTTTTGACTTCCGTCCCTTGACTTATGTCTTTTGACCTGTCCTCATATTGCCCAAAATGACAACCCAATACAAGTTGACTCTGTTATGAGTACAACACATGAGCATTAAATGTTCATGTTCCCAATAATATCAACTCCAACTTGTATACATAAAGTTCTACTCTTCACCTTCTCGCTTCCGCTTGTGAAGACATATTTTCAATGTTACATTAAGGTTTTTAAGACGTTATTGTGTCCCCTGATTTGGGTTACTGTACTTTGAAATAAATGGTGCGTGCAACTTTTATGTGTTTGTTTTCCTGTTTGTTTGCGTGTTTTCTAGTAAACTACAATGTACTTAATTTACTAACGTGTGTATGCGTTACTATTCTACAAGTGTGTATTCCTTCGAGCGCCGGATATCGGTTTATTGTGGTTACAAATGTTTGTTATTCTTATTTATGACTACAACTCCGTTTCAAGATGCTCAAAGTATTTTCTCTATCTAATCTACTAAAGTATGGCAGTAACACACATAAAACTTGACAACACATTGGTTACACAGATTGACACAGACAAGTAACAACAAGGCATTTTAAGCGGTAGATAAAAAAAATTTGCCGCTACCTTTCTCTCTCTCTCTCTCTCTCTCTCTCTCTCTCTCTCTCTCTCTCTCTCTCTCTCTCTCTCTCTCTTCAATGTTTAGTATTTTATACATTCTCTCCTCTGATTTACACATCTTTCATCACTTTCATACCATTCTTGCTAAAACATTCAATCGTCATTAAAATATGATTCATAATATCACGTAAATGACCATTACATTAAATGATTGGCTGAAATATACAAGTCTTCACGCCAAATGACTGTGCGATTTGTTTGCACGCGTCATGACTATACAAAATATACATGTTTGTGAGGATGGTTTGTTACCGATCCTGTAATACTAACTAATTTAATTTGGTGTGCTGTTCTAAATTATCCTAAGGGAAATAATCTAACTAACTAATTACATTTAAGCAAATTGGGTTAATTACCTTAAAGTGTTATTGGTAAATGAAATGATGTTAATTCCTAAATGGTTGGGTTAGTTTAGAAATGATATCTTAAATAAATGAAGTTATAAATGATTATGATTATGCGGTGATAAAGTAAAGTAATCTCTAACAATCGCATTTCTACAATTGGGATCCTGCCTTAAATGGGTTATTAACTAAATGATGGTGACTTATAACTATCAAATAAGATAAATAAAGTTATATATGCATTAGAACATTTTGCAATTCAATTTATCATAGAAAAATGAGGTTATGCGTACTGTTCATAAAACAATATATATATATATATATATATATATATATATATATATATATATATATATATATATATATATATATATATATATATATATATATATATATATATATCACAGTTACATTTCTATAACTAATTACACTACTAATGTCGTCCTTTCAGGTGTGAAGATGGAGCAATGTTCTTTGTAGACTATTTTCATATCATAGTTCATTTCACCAAAGTCTTATATGCTCTCCTTCTTGGATAGTGTATAAATATATAGTTCCCTACCAATTTATGTAGGTTCACAGCTAACACTTTAATGTTAATATGGCGTATATATATGTTAGCGCTGCAGACATATTACTTATGCGTCTGTTCGTTTCACTGATAATGGCACTGTTTTTCTTACACAGTTCTATCAGCTTGGCGATGATAACGCACTTACAGTGTAACTTATTCACCACATACAGCACTGATCTAATTAACAATTACAGTGTCACTGTTTCTGGTGATCTCTGGTCGATCTTTTCCTGTATATAAGGTATTTCAATGGTTGACGGTCGACTCAAAGTGTCTGCCAATGAGTTCAATCTCCCCTTTAAATGCTGGATGGTAAATGCATAGTTATGCAGTATCAAAGCCCACCTGTAGACTCTGTTGTTGTGGGGAATGCCAGACTGCATAACAGACAGCGGAGAATTGTCGGTTTCGATCACAAACTGTGCTCCTGCCAAAAACCTATGAAGTTTTCTAACACAATAGATTAAGCTGAGGCCCTCCAATTCTGTTGCTGAGTATCTCGATTCAGCTGGGCTGATCTTACGACTTACGTATATTACTGGGTGGAACTTCCCTTCGTAGAACTGTCCTAGTACCCCAGATATGGAGATAGCACTTGCATCTGTACGTAAACAATAGGTAAGATTTTTGTTAGGCAAACGCAGGATAGGTGGAACACTGAATAAATATTTCAATTTTGATAGAGCACTAATTAAGCCTGCATCTTGCACATTTAGTTTAGCCGAAGCTTTCAAAATGTTGGAAAAAACACTGGTGATTTCCGCCAGATTGGGAATAAATTTACAAGACCAAGTAGACTTCTGACCTGTTTCTTGGTCGTTGGCATAGTCAAATTTAGAATCTTGGTCACGATTATTTCATCTGTTCTGAGTTGGCCCCTGCAGATGGTATGGCCTAGGAAGTCAATCTCTTTCATGCCCAACTCTACTTTAGTAGGCTTGACTGTAAGCCCAAATACTCGCAACCTGTCGAAGACATGTCGTAGTTTCTGTAGGTGTGACGTCCAGTCTTCAGTATGAATACATATGTCATCTATGTATGTAGACGTATTGGTCACCCCGTGGAGAAGATCCCTAGTTAGACGGACGAAAGTCGCTGGAGCGTTACGAAGGCCAAAAGGAAGAAATCGCCACTCATAGAGTCCTAAAGGTGTGGAGAAAGCTGTTAAAGGAATCGAATTTTGTTGCATCGGGACCTGCCAATAACCTTTCGTCAGATCAAGCTTGCTAAAGATGCGAGATGTGGACATATCAAGGATCAAATCCTCGCATGCTGGGATTGGTTCAGCATCAATTTTGGTTATTTTATTCAAACGACGATAATCGACGCAGAGTCGAATAGTTGAGTCCTTTTTGGCGACAAGGACGATAGGGAAAGAATACTCTGACTGAGATTTCTGAATGATTCCACTCGACTCAAGAGATAGTATTTCTTTGTCGAGATTAGCCCTATAATTTAGAGGGATAGAATAAGGTCGACACTTGATTGGGGTGTTGTCAGTCAGAATAATGGAGTGTTCTATTCTTTCTGTCTTTCCTGGGATGTCGGAGAAAATGTCTCTGTACTCCGTCACTAATTCTATCATCTGTCATCGTTGCTCGTCTGTAAGTTTGGTTTCTATCTTTATACTGTCGATGGTCCGAGTCGTGTCTACAGTAGGGACAGGTAATTCTATTTCGTCGTCATCTGTCTCGTTCAGTACTGTTGTTGTGCTAGCTGCGTGTGCTGTTACCTGGCTAAGTGTGTTTGCGATGTCGTTGTCATGTGTCACCCTACCTGGTGTAGTTGTGTTGTGTACGTCTGTCGTCCGATTACTTGGTGTGGGTGCATCTTGTTCGTCTGTCTGTAGTTCTTGTCGTGAAAAGTATGGTTTCAGCATGTTGATATGAAATATCTTTAATTTTCCCTTTATCGATATTTCATAATCGACATCTGATATTTTACGTTCAACGTTGAAAGGCCCTTGCCACGATGTTAGTAACAAATTACGTTTATCCGGTAGTAAAAGCATAACCTTCTGATTTGGTTCAAGATGTATAGTTTTAGCACCCTTGTTTGCATAGTCACGGTACATCTGTCCTTTCCTCTCCAAAGATGCCTTAGCTATTTCACACGCTTTCATTATTCTATCGCGTCTCTCTGTTACCTCTGTTACGATATTTCATAATCGACATCTGATATTTTACGTTCAACGTTGAATGGCCCTTGCCACGATGTTAGTCACAAATTACGTTTATCCGGTAGTAAAAGCATAACCTTCTGATTTGGTTCAAGATGTATAGTTTTAGCACCCTTGTTTGCATAGTCACGGTACATCTGTCCTTTCCTCTCCAAAGATGCCTTAGCTATTTCACACGCTTTCATTATTCTATCGCGTGTCTCTGTTACCATCTCATACGGTGTTACTGCTGTTGGATTTTCTGGTAAGCTAGTAATTAGCTGATGGTAAATTGTTAGGGGTCCTCGAGGGTGCGCCCCATATACTAATTCGAAAGGTGAGAAACCCGTACTCGAGTGCGGAATTTCTCTGTGGACAAATAGCACTGCTGGCAATAGCGTGTCCCAAGCAGATGGGTTTTCTGCTGTTACTTTAGCCAGCATGTGTTTGAGATCCCCGTTAAATTTTTCTATGATCCCGTTGCTCATTGGGTGGTACGGGGTACAGAAATGCTGCTCTATTACTAACAATTTTGTTAAGGCTTGCGTAGCAGCCTAAATAAACTGCGTTCCCCGATCCGATAGAATAGTTCGTGGGAAGCAAAAACGACAAAATAGGTGCAAAAATACATTTGCCACATCTTTGGAGGTGATGTATTTTAGTGGAATAGCTTCGATCCACCTGGTGCATAGATCCACGAGAGTAAGTATGAATCGGTTTCCTTTGCTCGACACCTGATTTAGGGGTCCAACAATATCGACCGCTACACACTCAAATGGTCTAGATGCTAATAATGACCGTTGAACTTCGGCCGTCACATGCTTTCCCTTTCTTACAAGATGTTGACAAATAGTACATGAACGACAGAAACATTTTATATCAGTACAGAATTTAGGCCAGTAGAAGTGTGACAAAATTCTGGCTCTGGTTTTGTCATAGGCCAAATGTCCAGCAAACGGTGACTCATGTGCGATCTTTAGCACAGTTTGTCGGTATGTTACAGGTAACACCATTTGCTGAATTTCATGGTTATTATTTGTGTAATAACGCATGAGAATTCCGTTATGTTTTCTAAAATACCAAGATGCATTTTTAGTCACTTTCGCTCGCTCACCTAACAATTTAAAATAAGGTGCGATAGTTTGATCGGTGCTTTGTGCCTCGATACATTTTTGTCGAGTACTGTTGGTATCGGCACCGCTGGGTGTTAACAGCTGTAACATCTCATTTTGCAAGTCAGTATAGTGAGTTTGCGTATCTGACCTTGTTACAGCATTAGCCATGTTTGTATGTTTCCAGGCTATTATGTCGTCGTCAGTACATTGCTTCAATGAAGCTAAATAGCCTAAAATCAGATCCGTGCAGGGATCTTGCAGGATTGCGCAAGTAAATGTGCCGGTAAGGAAGGGGTATTAATATGTGCTTTTGCCAGTGGGTATTTCTCAATGGTTCCAGAGAAAGTACGGCATTTGACAAATTCACCCGTGTAATCTTCTGGTCTGACCAGTTCTTTTCTTAAACCAAGTAAAGTGCCGCCGCTATCGAGTAAACAATGGCATGGTTGATCATTTACCAATGCATCGTAGAACTTTAGTTTACCTATAGAGGTACTTGCTGCATTAGCATCTTCATTGGAGGATGGTATCACGTGCCCACATTCCAATTTACCATCCGCATGAAACTGGTGACATGTGTCACATTTCTTAAAGTCTAATATGTCAGTAACTGCTGCCACACTTTCACATTCACTCGTTGGTAAAACATTTACAAGTTCCGAATCAATTTCACTCTCATCGTCTGATGACGTATCGATGAGTGCAGCGTTATTTGCTTTCATTCGTTGCCTACCAAGACATTTATTACTATAGTGGCCATAGCTGGAACAAAAGTAACATTTAACAGCACGTTTAAATGAAGTTCTTCTACTTTCTTGCTTGTTTATCACTTTTTCTAGGTGTGAGGGATATGCCGAGTTCTTATCGCACATAGAGTAGTTAGGATGAAATAAACTACAATATCCACATTGAGGTGGCTTCTGGTATGGTTTGTCTTTCTTACGATATTCTTTCTGATTGTAAGATCTACTCGGTACATTCTTTACAAAGTCAGTGATCTCTGTATCATGTGTAGTGGACTTAACAATGTCACGATTGGACGAAAAATATGCCGACCCCTGCTTTTCTAATTGCTCAATGGATTCTATATCTGATTGTTGGAGAAACTTCGCAAAAGGGGTAGGGACGGTGGATATCACCTTGTCCATTACCATAAGATCTTGTAATTTATCATAGCTTTTGCCCACTTTCGCCGCTCTAGTCCATTTATTAAATGTGCTTTGCACGTTAGAGAGGTAATCTAAGAAGGTTTCAGTTGCCTTTGGCTTTTTTTGGGAAAATTGAATTTGGTACCCAGTGGCATCTAGAAGAAAGTGTTGCATGATCCTATCGTGAATGTACTGATAAATGTTCCTTAGTTCTGTAGGTATTGATTCTATTACTTTTTATGGCTCCCCACTGAGGTTTCTCATGTAGATCATTGCCCAGTCATCCAAAGGTATTTTCTGAGTCTTCAGTTCAAATTCTATATTCTCTGTCCATGCAGAAATTGAATCCCCTACGCTATATGGTTTGATAAGGCTTTTATACTTACTAAACTTATTCTGTTCTTCTTGGCTCTTTTGTTTGCTAGAGGCTATCTGTATGTTTGAATCTACCTCCATTTCCTTCATCTTTAATTTAGTGGCTTCTTCTACTTGTTTCATCTCCTTTTGATGTTGTCTTTCTAATGCTCTTTCGTCTCTCTCTAAAGCACTTTTCTCTCTGTTTCTTCTCTCTGTAGAGCAGTTTTTCTTTCTGTTTCTTCCTTCTGTCGAGCTAATTCTTCTTTGTATCTTTGGTCTACCCACTTCTCTAATTTGTCTCCAGTGTGGCCCATTTCTTTACCTGCCTGGATACAATCATTTAATGATGCCATTTTATGGCTTTATGTTAGTTCACACTGATATCACAGTAGTTTTACACAATGGTTTGTAGTTATGTGTTAGTTATTTACATTTTACTGGAAAAAAAAGATGCATGATTAACATAGTGTATATCAGAATATTTCAAAAAATATACTCATCTAATTCTTTGGAAAATACGGTTCTTGGGATGTTCCACCGCTGTCTTCCCGACACACAAAAATAGTTGACTTGAGAACAAAACATATGCTTCTGTTTAGTAGAGCATCAATATTTTAGCAACATGCATATGTTGTAAATACATGTTTATCTTTCATGCGGCTGATGAATGAAAAATGTGATTTAGATAATGATAAATGATGTTAATGAATGAATGATATGATTGTCTGAATGATTGTCATGATTCGTAAGATGATTCGTCAATATGACAGTCGCTGTCGTCTTGTCCTCACTTTCTAACTAGTTTGGTATATCTACGTTCCAAGGCTTCCGTTCAGTAGCTAATGTATTCACTTTGTACAAAAAGAACTTATTTTGCACAAATATCTACCTGAATAGATGGATGGTGACATTGATGGCTGTATCACACAAAATGAAATGTACACGATGGTTTGCTTGATAATTTAAATTCATATTTGTATACATTATCATTACTTTCAGTAGAATAACACACTTTCTTAAATTTTCGTAGACTAACACAATTTGTAACTTAAACTTCCTTCATTGTGGTTCAAGCCCCACAAATGGTATGATACAAATTATCACGCAGTAATGGTGTTAATCACTGTCATGATATGGCTGGCAGGCGACGATCCTGATATAGAAAACGACAGAAACATTTGGGGAAAGATGTGACGGTCCTGAAATCTTAAACTAGACGGTGATCGTAACTTCAAACACTGGCCGTACGTCGGGGACATGGAAGCGAAGCAACGGACAGGTTGTCGACCGGGACGGATCAAAGAAGAGTCCGTATCGGATGTTACGGAGAATCACCGGGGATCGTTTATCGTCGAGAAGTTCGGAACGATCAAACAGTGTTTATCTTTGAAATACTAAAAACCAAATTCTTTGGGCAACCGAAAAGCAACGATACTTGGAGATCGTCTTTATCAAAGACTATTGTTAGCATGTTGATGTAGAAGGATCAAAGGACGGAAGAGGAGCAGGGATGATTGAGGGGGACGGAAAAACCTAGTGAAATAGGACAGGAAATTTATATGTGAATAGAGAAAGTTAAACTCAGTGGAGAGTTGGACTTAACATCGGTTGGAGTGGAAATGTGTTTCAGTGCTGTATAGAATAAGGATATCACAGCGTTTAGGTTCTGTAAAAATAACCAACACTGTCCCTTTATGGGAATTAAAATGATATCAATCTAGGCAGGAAATATAATTCAATAAGGTGATTATTAAGATGTAGCTTAGAAATCTAACATAGTATACTTTTGAGTGTAAACGTAGTAATAACAGTAGACAGCATTCGGCTGAAGAGTGATTTTAGTTGTGTAGAGTAAGGTGTCTGTACAGTCAGAAGGATAAGTCTATACTGGGATTTATGTGCTTTGCTTTAGCGTGATTTTCTTTCATCTTGTATAGGGTAAAGTACGGACTATTCTGTCTTATAGAAGAATATAGTTCTAGTAGGATCACTAGAGGTTATTTACTGAATATAGCTAAAGTACCTACATTCACATATCATAGGTCGGAGTTGCGTTGCTTTCACAAGCTGTTGTTTTACTCAACAGGTTCCCTGAACTTGACCTGGAAAGTGGTTACCAATCTGAACAGAAGTAATTGGTCAGAATATGATGAAGTAATCAATGATATGAATCGATGAACAACGTTCAACACGAATGTCAGTTTATTGGGAATAAGAATGAACAAAGAAACAAACTGCATCATTCTAAGTGAGATGATCTATGAAGTGATAAACTGCAGTGGAAAGACTATATTTGCTAAAACCGGTGTTTATCTTCTTTAATACCTGGAATATATTACTAACCGTTATATCGGGTGTGAAGAACTAAATGACCCTAAGTAAGTGAAGAAAACCTTAATGATTGGATATTCAGTGAACGACAATACTTTTCCATTGAACGGATTTACCCCTGTGATGTGACTGAATAAAAACTTACAAACATAATCCGTGGATACTATATCATTCATGAGTTTCCAGAATCTATGACAACAAAACCAGCATCAGTCATCAAGAAGCAGCCGGGTGAGCGATTCCACGTTATATGGTGTGTGAGGTCTACTCGCTGTATGATGATGACAAACTCTGATACTGATCCTAGAGTATATTCTGGCACACTTTCAAGATAGATCACATCACATATATACACACACCTACATGCCACATTCAACTGACACTGTTTCTGCAATAAATGTTTTATCATTTTGTTCGAAACATGTGTTAGTGGTGGTATGTGCTGAAGGAACGTGAAAGGGCTGTAGTGTATGTTAGAGAGAGAGAGAGAGAGAGAGAGAGAGAGAGAGAGAGAGAGAGAGAGAGAGAGAGAGAGAGAGAGAGAGAGGATTAGTGATTGACAGACTTTAAAGATAAAAGGGGGGTATGTAGACAAAGGTCCACCAGCAGAAGAAAACCTAGACAAGAATAATTAAGAGGTGTGCTTGTTGGTTCCACTTTCCTCCCAGGGACGACTAGCGACAATCACTCACGTTATTCACAAATCACAATTATTTCTGCCATTTTATGCAAAATACTTTATGTTAATTTGTGATATTCTAACACAGAAATAATGTCGAATGGTGCCTGTTTACGTTGGTTCAGAGCCTTCTGATACCAATTGTCTGTTGACTTTGGTTCAGGGACTTCTGACACCAATTGGGGTCCTGCCTGTCAGCAACTTGCTTGCGACAGGTCATTCAGGACTCCCCTACTTTTGCACCACACGAAATAACAACTCGTGTCATTTGCAAAAGGAATGCAATTTATTTAGAGCTAGCGATAAACAAGCTCTGCGAGCGGAATACTTCATTGACAATAAACAGCCTGGTACGTTACATAGATGCAATGAAGAACTGATAATGATACTATTTAAACACTAAACGAAATCTAAAGCCTAACAATCACTATTGTCTAGAAACTTATAGCATTCGTAAGGAACACGTCTATTCTCTACTCGTCTCAGTCCTGGTCTGTCCTCACGCAACTCATTGCGTGTTCAAACACGGACGTTCGATTCTCCGTGCGTTGGCGAGTCTTGCGTGCATATTGGTCCAGCACGCTGACCAACTCACTCGAGTAACCTGGTACTCCACGGTTACTCGTAGAAGCGAGTTTCCCAATGTCTTGGGGAAACCCTCGCTTAGCTGTACTCAATGCTCCCTTGGTTGACACAAGTGTGTCCCGTTGTGGAGCTATTTATAGCGCTGGTGTCTCTCCTGTCTGGTGTCTTCTACTAGACTATGTCTTAGCTCTATTACTTATAATCTTAACTCTCTAAACACTTATTGGGATTTTGACAATGACGATGATGAACAATGGACATTCATATGTGTAGTGAATAAATGGACATTTATATGTGTAGTTGAAACAATGGAGCTAGGAAGGTGTTCATTTCATTCCTTCTTCAAGACAAAATCTGGACAGTTAATTAATTAATTAGATATTATTGACATATTTTTAATGGAAATGGTGTTGTACTTTTAATTACTGTTGAGTATCGTTATGCCATGTTACATGAACATGCACACTATTCCCCCTGTTCCCAGGTTATATCAATAGAATGTTATTTGTGCCATTTTTGAGTTGTTTATTTACTTGGTATTTGGTGTTTTAGTTTTTGTCATGTGTGTTCTCCTTGATACTATTAGTCAATGGACAATATTATTATGGAGCTGAGGTTGGCTGTATAATCACACGATCCCTTGGTTTACAAAGAGTGAGTGCTATCCTCTAGAAGGTTCGGTAAATTTCCAGTGCTCTATTGGCCTCTGTTAGGAAACATCAGTTTATAAATTAGTCTATACCCCTAGAAAATCTTATTGGACCATTTTAGCTGTTAGAGTTAGGACTGACATCCCTTATCTTTTTCATTTATCACCCACGACCAACCATGACCGCTCATGCTTATAGGCATGACACATTATTATGATACGTTTTTTTTAGAGACCGACGCTCACACCATTGGGAGAAACAACGCAAAGCAATCTGCTCCCAAATCATTACGACTGACATCGAACCCGGCATGTCGTGATTGTGAGATTACGTGCATCGAACCCTAAGCATACCCAATGTGGCATAACGCAGGTACTATATCAACCTTTCTCTCTATCTCTGTATCTGTCTGTCTGTCTGTATCTCCCTCTCCTCATATATACCATACACTTGAATGTATACTATTGTATGAATGTTTATTGATGTGTGTAGATGTATGTGTGTGCGCCCTCACATATCAGTCCATCTAAACTTTAGGACTCGCTTAGTACACACATAAAGAAACACATACAATGAGTTTTGTTAGTATCACCATCATACTTAGTTGCACACCTCATTGCTCTTTAATATTCGACCACTATGGCAAAACCCAGTCACTGGCACCCATTCATGTTTAGTACGTACATCCACTAGGACTCCTTAGCTTTCACTTTCGGATAATCATCACATCTGCATTGCTTCCAGTCTCTCACCTTACCTCTATGCCCCTTTTTTCATGTACCACTTCCACTCATTTACCTAGGATTTTCACTGAACCGTTACAACCCTCTACCCTGGTATCATCCCCTACCCCGGTCCCCATGACTCACAGACCACCACGGCTACGTATAAAAGAGGATTAAGACGACATTCGTGTCGTAGTATTAGCCTGGGACTCTGAGATAAATAACAATATTTGTTTTTCATATTTTCATTTTCTCTTCATTGTCACGGAAAATAAACTTGTTAGTTGCGATCGATGACAAACAAGACCTGACATTAGTCTGCAAAAACAACCGACCCTTTGATGTTGTACAGACTGAGAAAAATACGTCGTTAAAACTGTCTACACACGATCGGCATTTCTAACTGAGAAACAAACTACGCCGCGTCAAAATGTCTACCCCTGGTCGGCGAAACTGTATGATGTGGATTGTTCGAGAAACGAATAACAACGCCAAACGTCTGCCAAGGCGGTAGTAGCCTTTGAAGTGCTAGACGGAAAGTCTGGACAGACGCGGGATGGATTCTGTGATGTGGGGAATTCTGTTGTTCACAGACAGACTGAACTATTGATGTACGGGACAAAGAATTTCCCCAAATGAAAGCAAATTTGACGGCGGATTGACTCCAGTTAGTCTAGAACAGGAGGAGGAAACCAGATTCTGGACGGATCAGCGTCTAGACTTTTTGGTGACGTCACTCCAGCCCAATATAAAAAGCGTTGCGGTAAACAAGTGGAGTTAGTCGATCAAGATTTCTGAAGTGGGAAAGATCGGTGCAGTTTTCCGAGTTGTGTTCAATGAAAGAAACTAGGGTGTCAAATTGTTGATATTTATCAGCGGACATAGATCCAGTCTGTGATTGCCTAGTTTCGATTAGCAACCGGAATAGGCATATGGTAGGCTATTAATTATATCTAACTTAGAGTATGATTAGGAATATAGTACAGTACTGTGCGGTGATATAATGTATTATAGGTGCGGTGATATAATGTATTATAGGTGTGGTGATATAATGTATTATGATTAGTGATAGAATGTTCTATAAGTGCGGTGCTAGAAAGTATCATGGGAGCGTCGGCACTAGTATCCTATTGTGTGGCTTCAATTAGCTTGAGTGATATATCATTTTACTCAGGGAGTTGAGGAAAATGTAGTGGCATAATAATTAGAGAGATTAAGGATGGTTGAGAGGGAGGAGAGGAATGTGAAATGGTAGGATCTTCCAGTAGGGCATCTGCTGGGTTTCTACCCGTTCCTTTATTCTTTCCTGGTGTTGCCATGTCTCAGATCATATGATGAGTTAATTGGCCGTATGACATAGATCGGATCTCTGTTATAGATCTAAGTGCTGCTATTGGCCTACACTCACCTAATTCCGGCCAGGATTGAGTTGCCCTCACCATAGTATTCTCTATTCTACAGGTTCCATTTACAGGTCAACGTAGGTGTGCTATGATTTTCAACAGTGAAGCTAACACATTTTAGAAGATTATGGCTCAGAATTTGAAGACAGAAGTTGCTGAGAGGCCGCTACATTGGGCTTATACCCAAGTTGGTTTGCGGGAACCTGGCTTCTGCTGAGCAGGACATGTTGATGATATTTAATATTAGCAAGTGATAGTTGTATCACTGAACAGTCAGAATACTGTATATATACACTACTGATACCAGGAACATTCCTACAAATTTATACTAATACCTAGAACATTCAGATTGTGGTGTTAATATGGGGAATCTTTAAAACCAGTGACACTAGATCCATTAAGATTTCCCCAGTAACAGTGACAATAGGGTTAGAATTCTCTGATTAACAATCAGTTAAATAACAGAGGAAATTCATAGTGTGAAACAGATTGAAGACTCTCATTAGACAGTGTTTGTCACGGGTGTCCAAGCATCCTAGTGGTTCAAGAGACAACGGAGGAAGTCGTCACGTGACCGGAGAAGCATCACCTTGGTGAGGTTGCTTGTCTGGAATACATGGTGCTAGTGTGTTCTCAGCACAGTGAGGAGAATGACTATACTCCTGAACACTGATCTGAGTCTATATACATTTTAGAATATACGTCACACATTCTACACCTTATATACACTCACACACTTCTCCTACATATACTCTTTGCTTTAATAAATTTCTTGGTTTTATTTGTTGAAGCTAGAGTTGTCACGTATGTTATGTTGGGGAAGAATGAGAGGGGGCATGATCCAGGAGTGAGCAAGAGTGAGAAGAAGGTGTCTTCAGATTGAGGGAGTGTTGTGGACGGAGTCTGCTGGATATCTCCAGGATAGAGATATTGAATTAAAACAAATGTGGGTGTTGATTCCCCTCACTCCAGGGACGACACTAAAGTGGTAAAGAAGAACAAATAATTACTACGACATTCATTCTTTACACACACGACATTTATTACTCTCATTTTTTCATCTTTTCTATTCCCCATCCTTATGCCTTAATGTAGTCACCGGAGGGTCTTCTCCGTGACTATATGTTTTGTTTTGTGTATGTACTTGTTTACTTATGAAGGCTAGTCAAAGCAATGTCCTGTCTGTTTCGAAATTCTATTATGTAAAGCTGCATTACTTTGTGTTATTTTATATTGTTTACATTTCCACAGCTTTACGGTAGTTCCACCTAATTTCATTAATAGTTTAGTTTAGTTTAGTCGATGGATCAACATCACGGCACACGGGTGTAACCCATAAGTGCTCCGTTCTCCTCCTAACTCAAACCTGAGTCTGGAGAAACTCAGCTAATTTCATTAATACTAGCCCTGACAGACAGTATTCATATACTAGCCCTAAGCCAGAGACGCGTGGCGATTTGAGGTTTGAGAAATGTGGTATGTTTTATGCGTGTCCTCATTAACTTAAGGGATCCGAGAAAGGCCCATTGCTTGTATTGGTGTCTCGGAATCGTTCAAATATTTGCTAGTGTTAACGCATGCTAAATGCTATATTTGCCTCATTTGTTTTAATCCAGGAATATTCTTGTAATATTATTTCAGCAGGGAGAAACAATGGGAGAAACTGGTAACTGAGTTGTAGGCTACATAAAGGACACATAACAAAGTTTACTTATGAATGAAGATAAAATGTTGACCTTTTTTTATTTAAAAATGGAAAAATATTCAACACAGATGCATAACATTAATCAAATTTTAAGAAACAGTAAATTGACAAATAATGATCACCAATTAAAGAAGAAACAAAAAATGAATGGACAAATCTAAGCAATTGACTTTTAACTTTAAAAAAAAAAAAAAAAAAAAAAACAATTAAACCAGAAAAGTCTCACACCTATAAAGAGACTAGTTTGAAGCCCGGGGTTTTACGGAACAGTACATGTGTGTAAGGATGCTTCCAAATGTTCTTTGTGTGGAGTCTCATTTGCAACACATTTTCTGTTATTCTCTTTTGTTTGTGTCAGTGGAAATGCACATTAATTTATTCAATGGTATCTTTCATTGTTTCGTAGGTTTCTAAGTAATCTTCTTTCTTTCTTTCTTCTTCTTCTTCTTCTTCTTCTTCTTCTTCTTCTTCTTCTTCTTCTTCTTCTTCTTCTTCTTCTTCTTCTTCTTCTTCTTATCCTCCTGATTCTAATCCTCTTCAGTCATCATTATCTCCTCCTCATCATCATCATCCTGATATGGGAGCACAGCTCATGTTTTTAAAAAAAAATCCTGGGAAAGCCATAATAAATTAACATAATTATTTCTGATACGTGTTTGACATAAACTCTTCTATCCACAATTGTAAATTTAGCCTTGACTCATATTTTATACTATTAGTTTTATATTTTACTTACACAAAGTGTATGTATATTCAAATATTGAAACATTAAACCGCTAATTTCTAATTATTGCGCAATTGTGGATCTGGACTTCGTTTCACAATTTTAATATTGTGATTTGAAAAATCCACCCCCGATTTGGATTCGAACCCATTACCACCGAGGCGGCAGGCGAATCTCAAGCTACTACTCTACCCAGCCTTCCGAGTCCCATTATACTTCCAAAATTTGAATAAACTTCTCGGAAGTAAAAAGGGAATGGGGGGGGGGGGGAGAGAAAACAAACTGATCACCCCCCACCCACTTTATCACGCTGACCTAGTTTACGTTACGGCCTAACACTCCAGTGTGATCACCTCCACATTTAACTGCAGAATCTCATCCTTGCCAATTCCATTTCCGATTGTGCCGGGACATTAACCTGGTTGCTTTAACGTGCAAATTTCTTGGACTACGCTTAAAAAAGAAGATGCGAGCGCTAAGTCTCCAAGAATGTCAGTTTTGTCTTTGGCAAACTCCTGGACTTCCCCTCTGGTGTTTGAGCTTCAGGTGACCGGAGGTGTAAGCCCCTGCGGCTCTTTGAAGTTTAAGCGCGCGACCAACAAAGAAGGCAGATTCTGTTTTTTGTCCTTCGCTTAACCCTGCGAAAATTGAACAAGGCTTCAGAATAGTTTGTTATATTAAATGTAAACACTTTTTTTTTTAACGCAGAACATATTGGCTGTTGTAACTTGCTAAATATAAGAGTATGTTGTATAATCGTTAAGATGTTAGAATCCTGGTAATGGATCAGAACAGCGATTTGTTTATAGCTAAAGGTTACCGAGTGACAGTTATCTGTAATATTTAAAATAAGATTTAAAAAAAAAAAAGAAAAACAAAAGAAACGATAAGAAAGAAATCTTCGAGAGGCGAAGAAAAACACAAAACTGTAGCCAACATTAAGGATGTCGGGATGGCACTCTTTCGAATAACGGTCCTAAATTATTTAGTGTAAAAAGTGTCCCTTACAGGGCCTCATTAACTGATTAAGGATCGTCATTAAGGGATGCTTTTTACACTAAATAATTTAGGACCGTTATTCGGAAGAGTGTCAGGATGTTGAATAAGCACCAAACACGTCTTACAAGTATAAAGTGTAGCCCAAAACAATAAATGACTAAATAATCGTACTGTTTTCATGCATATATTTTATATAATCTATTCCATGTGGACGACGATTTATAGTCTACATTTGTGGTTAACTATGTTATCAAAACTACATTAAGGCCTTCGATTGTGTTCAGCATTTTAAAAAAAATGTAGAACATCATGATTGATATAGATTTTCCAACATCTATTTAACTGAATTTATTTTACTGAATCAGTATATCATGACCAACAAGCAGCTGCTAGAGCAGCCGGTAAAACATCAGACTAGGCTGAGTTACAAAGGGGGCTGCATTCTCTCCCCGTACCTATTCAACATATATGCAGAACATATAATGATATATGCCAAAAACACGAGAACAGAGAAATTGTTTATCCATTCATAATAGGTGGGAAGTATGATTATTCTTAGGTATTTACCACCAGTTGTACTGTAGGGAGTATGATTAATCTTTGGTATTTATCACAAATTTAACTGTTGGAAGTATGATTATTCTTTGGTATTTATCACAATCTCAACTGCACAGAGTATGATTATTCTTTGTTATTTAGAACAAATTGAACAGTAGGGACTATTATCATTCGCTGGTATTTATCACAAATTGTACTGTAGGAAGTATGATTGACTTTGGTATTTATCACAAATTGTACTGTAGGGTGCATGATTATTCTTTGGTATTTATCGCAAATTAAACTTCCTAGACTGTTTCTCAAAACATAATTTATCTCTCCTTTTCGTTACTTTAATTAACTCAAAACAACACACCACACAACACACAACCTAGAATAGAGCTCTTTGTACAGATCAGGTAGGCTACCAGCACGACAAGTAGGATTGTGCAGAAGCTCAGAAGGGTCTTAGCAGGTTCGTCATAAACGGGGACTTCGGTGTATCTGTCCGTTAAGTCGGTTCCACACACTTCACCTGGTTGGATGCTAGTCTTTCCATAATCCTCCAGGCTATCGACAGTTCTGGACTCTATTGGGATCACATCTGGCTAGCTTTCTGGTTTTTTCCTCTTTTGATGCTAAGCTGGATATTGATTCCACCTGGGATCTTGAGCATTCAGCAGTTCGTAGAGATATTCATTATCACTGCTCTTGCTATTAAGCCATTTTCGCAGGTCTTAGTGATATTCGTTAACTGATCGACTTTAGCTCGATGATATGGAATGCTAGTAGTCCTATTCCAAAGTCGATGAATTTGGATTACAAATTCAGCCGCGAATCACAATGGCTGTACCAGTCTCTGCCAGGAGGCAGGAGGGATTTGGCAATTGTCTTTGATAATGCTCTTGCCTCACAGTCACTTGGGGATAATTAGAATCTATGAATGTATCTAAAGTCCCTGATGCAGTCCTTCATTGGAAATTCAGGAATATCATAAGTGCATGACATTGGACTTAAAGATTGATGACGTCCAAACATGGAAAACGTATTGACCTACTTCATACCTTCCGTAGATAAAGTGATTGACTGGTGCACAGAAATGAGTGCTGTCATCCACCCGGAAAAGGCGGCTGTTTTGTGGTGCTCTCTGGACAACAGGATTGTGAGAGCTGATGTCCCAAGCCTCGCGATAGATGGTAGAAATGTCAGCAGAGAGAACAAACTGAAGTATCTGGGGATCACATTTGACAAGAGCCTATCCTTCAAGGACCATGTGGAGACGGTCGTGACAAGATCTCAAAAGGGACTAAGTGCAATTAAAACTATGGCTACAATGGACACAGAGCAGAAAATGCTTTTCACACTATACCAGCACTTGATCCCCTCAGTGATTGATTATGGACTATGACTGCTCACTGTCTCAAAGAGTCAGCTGGTGAGATTGGACAGAACGAAGCTATGCGGGTCATTCTGGGATGCACCAGAGACACCCCAGTAGTGTGTATGCGTTACATCCTTGGTTTGCCGACTGTTGCTGGTAGGCTCAAGGTGATGCAGGCGAAGGCATACCTCAGAGTAGCTGCAGACACAGACCACCCACTGCATGAGGCGCTGGACGCAGTTAAGGGTCAGCGACTGATAAGAGGGAAATCATGGATGGCTCAGGCGGAGGATACGATCAGACAGGTGTGCCCCTTGGAGAACATTAGGCGAGGAGAGGAGTGGGTCAGAGTGCCAGCGGAGCAGTCAGACTTATGCAGAGTTATAATCACATTAAGCCGGGAGTGCAGGGAGTGGCCAGCAGGGGCCACAGAAGTGGAAATCCAGCAACTAATTCAGGACAATGCTCACTCGGGTGATGTGATTATCTACACAGATGGTTCGGTGTTAAGAGGTGAGAGAAGTGGCTGGGGGTTCATAGCCAAAGCTGATGGTCGACGTTTGGTGCAGGAGAGCCTGGCATATGATACCACAACATCCAGCTTAAGAATGGAGGTGGAGGCAGTCACTGCGGCTCTCCGCTGGATGGAGAATACGACACACACACACACACACACACACACACACACACACACACACACACATCGTGATTGTAACTGACTCAGAAAGCATGCTGACGAGGGTGAGGACGGGCAGGCTTCGTGCGGAGTGGTTTGCTTCGCTTCGAAGGTCATGGGTGACAAGCGTCGCCTGGATCTTTTCTCCGGGGCATGCCGGTGTGCTGGGAAATTAACAAGCAGACAGATTGGCTGGCTCTGCAGAACTTGGTAGAGTATTGATACATGACAAGGCAGACGTGGTTGCGGCCTTGTGGGAGCACATGTACACCTCGAAGGAGCAAATGGATTACCATGGTCTAGCAAGAATGAGACAGCGAGGAGTGACGAGGGGATCTGGCCGACGCTCAACGCTCAGGGGAAATGCGAGACGGACATATAATCAGATTGCTACTGGTATTATTGGTGTTGGAACTCTTCGCTGGCTGCTGAGGATGGAGACGAAGCGCTTATGGGAATGCCCCGAATGCTGTAATGTCGATTCCTTAATCAATCAATCAATCAATCAATCAATCAATCAATACCTTCCGTGTCCCAAACCATTAATAGAATGGCGGTTTAGTGTCCGGTAACTTCTTCGAGTGTGTCTATTGTTCATGAAAGTACCATTCCTGATGGTTGTCTAACCATTATCTTCACTTAGGGGACCTGTAAATATATACAGAGCCTCATGGTAGTATATGTGTTAGCTCAACCTTAATATGACAGTACCACCTTTCCTCCCATTGGTATTCTCAGATTGTTATTGATAATTAGCATAATTATCATTAGACCCATAGATTCTGGCTTTCTGGACAAGAACTTAACTTGGACAAAAGAAATGTCCCTTTAGAGTCTTTGATCTGGATAGGAGAAGCAGAGTTGGCTGTCATCAAGAGTTATAGGTTGTACCCTGGTCTGGTGTTATGTTCTTGTACCCTTTTACCGCTCAGTACATGTATGGTTTTCCCCCATAGTTTACCTTTGTCTTCTTCATTAAGTTAGTTAATTAATGCGAGGTTTCTATTTCCCATCCCTTTAGTTTGTTGGTAAAGCACTACTACAAGTTTAAAGAATACATATAGTTATTCTAGATCTTTCCATTATTAGCTAGGAAGTTATATGATTGCTCGAGTATAGGTCTTAAGTATATAGCATTAGAGTTACCTATCTTTCTATATAAGAGTATGTCTTGTATAGTAGAGCTATTAGGTAGGGAGCGGGCTTTAGAGTCTCAGTGCGTCACCCACTCTGACACCTAATGTTGAATGTGGCAAGTCAGCGAATTATGCGGAGTCTGGTTTTATTTTGAAGCTTATGGAATTAGAAGCTCGTTTCCTATATTCCCCTTCGATTACTCCCATTGTCAGCACATTCTTTAATGGTTATGCCCTAGGATGGTCTCAGATTCAGCTACAGGGTAGTTTCTTCTTCCTCTTCTTCGTTCATCCGGAGATTTTTTTTCGGATGTGATTGCGTTGTGCCTGTTTACAGCTGAGCTGCGTTCTTGCGCAGTTAGGCCGACACATCCGACTTCTGCGGGCATTTGTTGATCGGGTTAACCTTCCCGGGGGTTTCTTAGGACGTTAGACTCTCACTGTTGTGGTGTTATCTCCCATCCCAGCTGGCCCATATAGAATAGCCAAAGGCATCCTGGTCAGCCCTCAAGGGAAGGCAGGGGCAGACCATGGGCATTCCCCGCCATCCAAGGAGGCTTCCATAATTGCAGAGCCAACACACAACACTCTGGTACTGGGCTCACCCAAGGAATCGTCACGTCCTGCACATGGCTGCTTAGCCTCACTTCCGTATATTGGGCCTTCCGTTCACCATAGGCTGTTCTTCCGGAAGCCAGAAGAATGCAGTCTGCAGATGACATATACATAGTGAGCTTTCGATTCGGACTTTTCACGTAATGTATTTGCTATCCGAGCAATATTCCATTTTGTGCCACTAGGACACTTTTTCCACCTTTTATGAAGCCCACACAGTGAGCTTTCGATTCGGACTTTCCACGTAATGGATTTGCTATCCAAGCAATATTCCATTTCATGCCTCTGGGAGGCTTGTGTAACCGACATGCTTGTGGTATGAAGTGTGGAAGTCTAAATACTTCTTCATACACCTTTAAATGTCAACCTGAATGTAGTTAAAGTAAGCTGCAGTCAACTTGAGCTTGTTGATATCTCCATAGAGCTTGTCCTCAAATGAAGCAGGTGTGGGCCAAAATATTTTTCTCTGTTCTGCGTATATTGGGCACTCTTGCAGCAAATGTTTAGCTGTCATTTTACCAGTTCGACAATTACATTCATCGGTATCTCCTATCTTTAGTTTATTGAACAAGTGGTATTTCAGCCTGTTATGTCCTGTGCGGAGTCTGAAGATTGCTACTTGTTCTCTTCGGTCGAGTTTGTAATATGCATCATCCTTCTGGTGGCCTGGATGCTCTGTTTCCCATTTGGCTCTATAGGTGCTTTTTATAAACCTCGTTGCCTCATTATAGGTTATGTCTATGTCAGGCTGTGGTAGTCGTCCGCCCTTTTTTGCTAGTCTGTCAGCCTCTTCATTTCCAGGTATACTGCAATATGATGGGATCCACTGTGTTACAACTTTTTTGGATTTCTGGCATAGACCATGGAGTGCTGCTCTTAGGTCAGCTAGTTCTGTGCTGTTTTTGCTCTTCAGTATTGAGACAGCTGACTTTGCATCTGTGATCTGCTTCTCTTTATTTTCCTCCATCAAGAGCATTTCTGCTGCTGTTTTCAAAACCTCCACCTCTGCTTTGAAGTTACTTGAAAATTTTCCAGTTGCCACTGACTGTGTTATTTTCACTCCATGTTTTAAATTGAGGAGAATTTCTCCTCCTCCATTTTCTATTGAATTTTTGGCTGATCCATCTGTATATGCATGGGTCCAATTGCTGCTTGGGTAATGTTCTTTTATGTAATTTAGGGTCATTTTTCTTCTTTTGGTTTCATTCTCAGTGTTATTTTTCTCAATACCAGGAATGTTTTCTATCATCTCAGGCAGTTGCTGCTGTCTTCAAGCTGGGAAGTTGTGTGCATTGTAAATGGGCTTGACTGTTGATATGTTAAGTATGGGATCTGCCCTAATCTTTCGTTTTGCAGTTTCTACAAAGTTGCTACGCTTCAGTCTTCCCTTTCCAAAACCATTAAACCTGTTATACATTGGGTGGTCTGTCAATCTTCTAAATTTTTCTGCTTGTTGCTGGGCTCTGCTATCTCTTCTGTCCTGCATTGGTTGTAAACAAATGATCTTTTCTAGTTCATTAATAGGCGTTGTCTTCAGGCTTCCAGTTATGATTCGCATTCCTTGGTTTTGGACTCTACTTATTTTGTTAAAGTTTGACTTAGCTGCTGTTGCCCAAGCTGCAATGCCATATTCCAGTACTGGCCTCACCCGTCCAGTATATAACTTCTTGAGAACTTTCTCATCTGCTCCCCAGTAAGCTTTTTCATGATTGCCATTCTCTGCCTTGCTCTTGTTCGATTTTTCTCAACCTGTGTCTTCCATGTCAGGCGACGATCAAAGGTGACTCCTAGATAGTTTGGATTTTCTTCATGGCGCAATATTTGTCCATTCAATACCAGCTTAGGTTGCTGAGTTTTATTTGAGAGGGAGAACACTGTGCATGTTGTTTTCTCTTCACTTATCTTCACTAGCCATGATTTTGAACAGTCCTCTAGTGCTAATAAGGCTTGCTGTATTCTGCTGTTAGCTGTACTAATATATTCTTCAGATGTCCATATGGCTAGGTCATCTGCAAAGGAGGATGTGTGTACTCTGGCTGGAAAATTTTCCGTGATGTCATTTATATATGCTAGGAATAATGTTGGTGAAAGAACTCCTCCTTGGGGGACACCTTGCTCCAACAGCATCATTTTGCTTGTTTGTCCTTGTACTTTTGTCCTGGCAGTTCTGTTCTCAAGGTAGTGGCTGATCCATTTATACATTTTCCCACAAACATGCATTTTTTGCAGTTTTACTTTCAGTCCTTCCTTCCATACTTTATCAAATGCTTTTTCTAAATCTATCCAGACCGCTAGTGTGTGCTTTTTCTCTTGGAAGGCATCCTCTTATTTCCTGAGCTATATAGGTTATTTGATCTTCAGTGGATCTGTACTTTCTGAATCCTGCTTGGTGTGGTGTTAAGAGTTTGTTTTCTTCCAGATGCCATGTTAGCCTGCCATTGATAATGCGTTCCATTAATTTTCCTACACAGCTAAGTAGACTGATAGGTCGATAGCCATTTGGTTCTTCCAGGTCTTTTCCTTTCTTTGGGACTGGTATTAGTATAGCTTCCTTCCATGCCTGTGGGACTATTCCCCTCTTCCAGCTGTAATTTAGGACTGCTAGTAGTTTCTTTTTTGCCTTAGTGCCTAGTCCTATTAGCATTTCATTTGTGATTCCTTCCTTTCCTAGTGATTTCTTCTTTTTTAGGATATTCATTGCCTGTTCCATTTCTTCCATTGTTAGATTTTTCATCATATATTATGCTGCTGTCTCTGTATTACTATGATGTATCTGCTTATCTTTGATTGGTTTCTTCTGTTCAGTTATAATATCAATGTGGTTTGCATTTGCATAGTGTTCCATTAGTGCATTTGCTGCCTTTTTTCCTGTAAGCAAGGCATTTCCTTGTTTAATTGTTATTTGTTTGTTTCTAGGTCCTTCATTGTTCACGGCGTTCACTAGTTTCCATAGTTTGTTTCCATCCCTGTCAAAATTCAGGCTTTCTGTTTTTTCCCTCCAACAATCTCTTGTTGTTTGATTTACTGTTCTTTTATATTTTGCTGAGATGGCTTTGAGAGAGATGTTCGCTTCAGTTGTTTGTTCTCTCTCTGCTATCTTCTTGGCATCTTCAACTTTGTCCTCCAAACTTTGTAGTTCTTCAGTCCAGTATGGTTTGTAATTTTTCCTCGCTCCTCTTGGAATAGACTCAGTGGCTGCCTGTATTATCGCTCTGTTTAGACTTTCCACCATTTGCTTCATGTTGCCATATCGTGTATTTATGTTTTCACAATATTTGTCTGTTAGTATGGCAAATCTGTCCCGATCTGCTCGTTTGTAATTCCAGCGGGGCAAAGGCTTTTGCTCGTGTGGAACATACTCCATATTCATTACAAGCTTGATTGGTCTGTGGTCACTACCTGCTAATTGGTCCAGCACATGGCGATCGATTTTGTGGAGGATGTCTCCTGTGCAGAAAGCTAAGTCTGGAGTAGAAGAGGTAAACCATTTTCTGGAGTAGAAGCTCGGTGTGTCATCCGCTTTGTTGAGTAGATGGAGATTTGAGTCTATTTCCCAGTCCTCCAATTCAGCTCCTCTTTTGTCAGTATCTGGGTTCCCCATCTTTCTGAACGGCTATTAAAGTCTCCGACAATAATGCAGTTTGTGTCAGTTATTTTCATGTTTGAGAGTGTAAGGTCCTTATCTGCTGGGCTATACAGATTGTAGATTCTTATTTTCACGTCCTTTATCATTATATCAACACCTATAATTTCCGTTTGGTTGTCAGAGATCAAAGATACTTCGCTGCAAGGTATTGTATTTCGTGTAAGTATTAGAACTCCTCCTTTGTGTCCTTCGCGGTATCCTCTGACTGAGAATTTGCGATTGGCGTTGAGGTGTGTCTCTTGGATGCATGCCACATCTATTCTATCTTTATGAAGACGCTGTGTTAGGGAGACTTTCTTGTTGTAAACTCCTTCGGCATTCCACTGTAGTATGTTGAGTGTCCGGGGTATTTGGTCAATAGCTCTTAACCTACTCCTCTGTGCCTTGACGCCACAGCACAGGGGAAGGTGACCACCAGTAGTCATGGGTGGACCCCCTCGAGGCAGGGGGCCCTGCACTATCACCGCCTGATGGGACTTCGCGGGATTAGCACCATAACGATTAATTTTGATTTGTGACATCATGAATTAAGTTACGTTGCACTGCTTTGTCAAGCCTGTGGCTCAGTACATCCAATTCCGACAAGCATTTTTTCGGGATGCTTTCCCTAGCCTTTGACTGTCCCCAGTCTACCTACAAGGCAGCGGGTTTTACGTTGCACTGCTCTGTCAAGCCTGTGGCTCAGACCATCCGATTTCGACAAGCATTTATTCGGGGTGCTTTCCCTAGCCTTTGACTGTCCCCAGTCTACCTACAAGGCAGCAGGTTTGTGTGTCTCTTCGTCTGGTCCCTCTCCCTTGACCTGTCCGACATGGGTGACCCTACCAGTAGCTGTGCTACCGTCGGCATAGCTCTTGGGGTCATTGGGACGCGCAAGCCCCTCTACCTCGTCACGGTGGACACACAGCAGAGGGGACGGGGTAGTTTAATTATAATGGGCCGCTGGCAGGCTAACGCACAGCTGGTTGTGACGTCATCTGCGTTTGCTTACTTCAGACTTGCTGTTAAAACGTTGTTGTGTGATCAGGGTAGTAAAGCTTTAACTAAACCAATTATCACAACTACCTTCCATTTAGCACATCATTCCCTTATTGAAAGAAGGATGGAGCTCTTCATACGAATGACTCATATCACCTAACTTTCAGATTTTGGTTCCAAACCGCCCGGATTGAAGCACAATCTGATACACACACACCGCCAACCGGTCCACAACAAAGGCTACAGGGATGTGGAGCTAAGACAATCTCGGCTCGTCCAGGATTTCTCTGAATTTGTAAATTCATTTAGTTCCCGTGCATTTTCTGTACCTAATTGTTGGTTACCAGTAAGGTTCACCCTGTGAGTATTGAGAAATTAGGCCCAATCCCGCTTACTATTTTGCTTCACGCTTTAATTTAGGGAAAGTGGAGATAAACTGCCAGGCAATTCGTCACAATGATTATTCTTTGGTATTAATCACAAACTGTATTCTAGGGAGCATGATTAATCTTTGATAATTATCACAGTGTACTGTAGGGAATATGCTGATTCTTTGGTATTTATCACAAATTGTACTGTGGGGAGTATGATTAATCTTTGGTATTTACCACAAATTATACTGTAGGGAGTATGAATATTCTTCGGTGTCAGATACGACTGAGCTACCGTATGACAGTAGACGGTACTACCTGCTTTCTGTTAGCGCCGAATGTTGGGCGGCGCTTACCAAACCCGACACCCCACATTGTGCCAACGGCTTCGGGTGGAAGAGCACAATTGGGAGGGTACAAGCCTTATCCTGGTGCGAGGAAATGCAATCTAAAGACAAAATGTCATGGCAGGGCAGACCAGGCCCTAAGCCTTGGTTGGCAGCTGGTCTAGAATCGAAGCTCCAACGAGTGGACAGTTAGAGCATTGCTTTGCTGATCCGGCACCTTCTGCTGTTCCAGATGTATAGGTGTTACCTTTCCTCTGGAGTGAACTAGGCAGGCCAAGAAAGGGATCATGCTGCATGGGCAACACATGGTCTCTATATTTTAGCCCAGGCTTTGTGCTATGGAGAGGAAATAACTCCATCCATGGTCTCTGTATTTTAACCCAGGCTTTGTGCTATGGAGAGGCAATAACTCCATCCCTGGTGTTAACCCGTCTCGGAATCAAAGCGAGAGGCAACATTTACGGGTTATAAGTCCTTGTCAACTGGCGTAGACATGGGGCACCACGGGTTGCTTCTGACGGTGGGAGACACCTACAGGTGTCACTGATCAGCTACCGCCCGCCTCAAGCTGGGCAGCCCCAGGCCAATTGGATGCTGATCCGCCACAGCCTGCTTCAATGGGTGCTTGGGGCTATAACTAAATCTGAATCACAGGCTATAAAACCAATGCACCAGGCACTAATAAAAAGAAAAATAGAAATCTCAAGCTACGGCTTGCGACCTGGAACGTTAGAACCATGTGTCCAGAATTTTCCACTGACTTGACCAATATTGACGATGTGAGAAAAACGGTTGTGATTGATGCCGAACTCAATCGTCTTAACATTGATATTGCTGGTCTGCAGGAGACTCGCCTCGCCGAGGAAAGATCACTCAGGGAAAACAATTACACCTGTTTTTTTTTTTTTTTTGGAAGGGTAGAGGGCAGGCAGAAAAAAGGCAACACAGTGTGGGCTTTGCAGTGAAGAATTCTCTATTGGGAATGATTGAAATTCCAGGAGGAGGAAATGAAAGACTATTATCCCTGCACTTGGCCACCTGTTGTGGTTTTGCCACCATTATTACTGCATATGCACTGACACTCGATTCCTCTGATGTTGTGAAGGATTCGTTCTATGAGGAAGGCAGTTCCAAAATCTGACTACATTTATATGCTCGGTGATTTCAATGCTCGTGTGGGCAAGGATTTGAGTTCATGGCCAGTGTGCCTTGGAAAATACAACATCGGTCGCATGAATGAAAATGGGCAAAGGCTGCTGGAGCATTGCACCAGAAATGACCTATGTATTACAAACTTCTTTTGTTTTAAACCAAAAAGCTGCATAAGGTCACATGGAAACATCCAAGATCCGGCCATTGGCATCAGCTGGACTTATCATCACACGGAGACAACATCTGAACCCAACATCATTAACTCGAAGTTACCACAGTGCTGACTGTGATACGGGTCACTCTTTGGTTGTTGCAAGGGTTAGACTGAGACCAAAGAGAATCTACACAACTAAACATAAATCTAGCCCCAGGATTAATATTATTAACACTCACGATCCTGAAAAGTGCTTTCAGTTTCAACAGCAAACTTGAAGACGCGTTCACTGATACATCAGAAAATTGTACAGTAAGTGAAAAGTGGGCTAAACTTAAGGAAACTAACTATAAAATTGCGGTAGGGGTTTACGGCACTGTGGATCACAAGAGGCAGGACTGGTTTGCTGAAAACAGCCAGACAATGCAGCCCTTGATTGATAAAAAGAAGATAGCTCTCTTAAGAAACAAGGAAAGAACAACGCGTAACACTCAGTGAGCTGAAGCAAGCTAGGGAGGATGTGCCAAAGGCTGCCAGGCAGTGTGCAAATGACTATTGGATCAAGTTATGTGAGTCCATTCAAATCGCAAGTGATAAGGGAAACATCAGAAGCATGTATGAAGGGATAAAGAAAGCCTGAGGTCCAATGATAAAAAAAAATGCACCACTGAAAACCTTGACTGGAGAAATCATCACTGACAAGAAACAGCAGATGGATAGATGGGTAGAGCACTACATGTATTAACCTCAATAGTGATGACAATCAAGAATTATGAGGTCCCTTTCTGTCCTGTAAAAAACAGCAAGAAGATATGCTTCAATAATAAACCCCTGAAAATGATTGTGCTATCACATCTGAAATAACTGTTCATGGGCCATCTTTCTGAAACATCACTATGTTGATTGATTTCATTGTGGCGACCCAGGCCCTCAATGTACAACTTGTATACACATCTGAAGTAACCACATTCACGAAGAGGGGAAATGTGGTTGGAACAAACTGACTCTCAATTAAATACCTTTTGTTACAGTGAGGAAAGAAAAAAAAAAAACTTGAGCAAGTGTATTAGTGAAGCGTTTATCCTGTGAATAGAAACAAGCTGCATGGTGTGGTTAGTTAACTATCAATTCTAGGCATAACCAAACACTGAGGATGAACAGAAACAGGAAGCTTTATGTCACTGGCATCAATTTACTGAGTGGAGGCCTGGAGTCTTCTTCTGCCTATTATCCTCCATTGAGCATTGGCCTTAATCAAACTCACACAAAGCTGTGCTATCTTAGCATTTACCCTAAACCAACTCATGCCAAGCCATGCTATCTTAGCATTGGCCCTAAACCAACTCACACCAAGCTGTGCTATCTTAGCATTGACTGTCACATAATAGACCAACGTGATTTAACCAGTGATGAGAATAAAAGGCGTTCTGAATTAGCGGCATGTTCGAGGCCAAAGGTTGTTTCAACAAATCCAGAAAATGTAACTGCACGTGTTTACATCTGGTCGACGGATTGGGAACACTCGGTGGTGAGTGAGACGGGTCCCTGCATCGCTTTGACAGTTTGTCAACATTCGAATACAGATGGAACCCGTCGGATCCTGGTTGCAATCGGATGTCACCCATCACAGGTCGGGCAAAGTTAACAGCTGCAGATGTGTAGGGGAAGTGAGTGAGATGAGTCCATACATCGCTTTGACAGTTCATAAACAGGTTGGATGGAAAGCGGAAGTACTCAGCTCGGGAGAAAACAGTCAGTCTGTCATTTATAGTTTCCGGACATCACGCAGATTGGCAGATTGCTATTGACAACTGTTGTTGGGAGCACACAGGAACTCGCTAGCTTGTTGTGGGAGTCAAAACAAGTTATGACAACTCTGACATTGATTGAGCCAGGGAGGATAGATTCTTGACAATGGATGATATGTCCAAATAACACCTGTGTGGACATAATGAATACCGTCACGTGACCAATATTAGGTTTTGCCATAAACCATGATTGGGAGAAACAGTGTTGACCAAAACCGTGGATTATGAAGGACGTGTTTGTGGGAGAGCTCTACAGTGTTAGATTATTTTAATGTGTCGTTATGGCAAAGTGTAGCAGCCATCCCGGAATGAGGCGGTTTTGCATAAGGTAGTCAATATAGTCTATTTAGGCCTAATTAATATAGGCTGTAGCCTTGTTAAAACTAGAGTGTGATGATTAGCACTGTTAGTGGAAAACAGATAGATTAGTGAAGTGTTGATAGGCTCTACTAGTTGAGAATTGAGTAATGGGGGATAATTGGGATCCTCCAGTGGGTGCTCCCTGGTGGGGGAGTTCCGCACGCTGTTGGTTATTTTTTTTCTTCTTCTTGTCTTGGCCTGATGAAAACCTATGTGTTCAGTTCATCTGTCCCTGACAGAGTTAGGTTCATTGTATTTTGCTGAGCAAGGGCCAATGGCCACGATCATCTAATAGAGATCAGTGACGAAGAGGCTATCACCAGTTGTATGATCTATTTCACAGGTTCCCTCTGGTTGGAAGGAAGAACACAGAATCATTGAAAAATCCGATCCCGGATAAATTATGATGTAGAGAGATGGGCCAGCAACTTTCGCAACGGAAGAAGCTGATAAACATTGCTCGGTGGAGCTGAATGGTATAAGTATCCTACATGAGTGCATACCAATCGTTAACACACCTGAAGTGATGGATGTTCAGCCCACGTGGAACTAGATCAGTAGGAACTGATGTTCCCATTAGATGACACCAAACATTGAAGTGTAGTTGTTCCACGTATCAAGGAAATCAGACTGTCAGACAATATCTAGTAAATAAAGCAAGCCATTTTAGTCTAGATACAATGACTGTTTAAGAGTGAAAATATAGAACATTTCGCTAGAAGAAAACGTCATGTTCATGAGACAGCGTTCCATTATTTTTCACTGTGCGGAATTATGAGATCTTGGTTTTTCTAAAACTATTAGGAACCGTTGTGTTAGGAACAATAATAGTATTTTTTCACGGATTATATTTACATGGGATTCAGATCTCATGGTCATCAGAGCTCCTGGAGGAGGACATGTCTGGAGAGAAGGATACGACTTCGGTGAGGTCTATTGTACTGACTCATGTGATGTCGTGTAATCCTTGCCATGATGAGTGGACTCTGATCCTGAACTTTGAAGGCTGACCTATACATTTACATTAGAATACACAACACACATTTTCTTCGCATACACGTCTAATATACGTTACACTATTCTTTTAATAAATTAATCTTTATTAATTTTTTGGAAGCAAGAGTTGTTGAGTATGTTGCGTTGGGGAGGTATGAGAGGGGGCATAGTACGAAAGTGAGAGAGTGATAGGAAAAGGTGTCCATGGGCTGATGGAGTGTGTTGGACGGAAGCTGGTGGATTCTCCAGGATATTGATAGGAAAGAAAAATTATAATGTGGGTGTTGACTCTCCTCACTCCAGGGACGACACTTTAAAGGAAGTCACGACATTGACCCTAACCCAACTCATGCCAAGTCGTGCTATCTTAGCATTTACACTAAACCAACTCATGCTATCTTAGCATTTACACTAAACCAACCCATGCTATCTTAGCATTTACACTAAACCAACCCATGCTATCTTAGCATTTACACTAAACCAACCCATGCTATCTTAGCATTTACACTAAACCAACCCATGCTATCTTAGCATTTACACTAAACCAACCCATGCTATCTTAGCATTTACCCTAAACCAACCCATGCTACCTTGAACCATGAACCTTGGAATGTGATCAACATAGAACAATTAGTATAATGAGTCACATCACAAAGATTTTGCAAAGAATTATCATGCAAAGAATGAGGAAGAAGATACAACATGAAATAGGGGAAGAACAATGTGGGTTTGTAGAAGGAAAGGGTACAGTAAATGCTGTGTATATGCTGCGAACAGTTATTGAACGTGCTATAGAAGTAAACAAGGATATACATCTTTGCTTTATTGACTATACAAAGGCTTTTGATAGCGTTAGACATGTCAGCATGGTGGATATGCTTGCAGATCTACAAATTGATGGGAAAGACATTAGACTTATAAAAAACATATATTGGAAACAACAAGCTGCAATAAGGATTGATAATGAAGTGGGACAGTATCAGCCAATTAAGAGAGGTGTTAGGCAGGGATGTGTGATGTCTCCAGATCTTTTTTCCCTGTACAGTGAAAATATTTTCAGAAATGTAGAGGGTATAAATGGAATCAGCATTGGAGGACGAAACATCAATAACATTAGATATGCAGATGATACAGTATTAATTGCAGACAATGAGCAGGACCTGCAACAATTAGTAGATGCGGTTGTTGTACACAGTGAGCAACTGGGGTTAGAATTAAATTGTAAAAAGACTCAGGTTATGGTCGTCAGTAGGAAGGAAGAAGTGCCACAATGTAATATACAAGTAAATGGAAATATTCTTCAACAAGTGAATCAGTACAATTATCTTGGAACAGTTATAACATCTGATGGGAGATGCCTTGAAGAGATTAGAACAAGAATCGCCATGGCGAAAGTAGCCTTTAGCAAGATGAAAAACATTCTGACCAATAAGAAGATGTCAATTGAAACGAGAAAAAGAGTGTTGAGGGGATACATAGAGCCTGTTCTTTTGTATGGATGTGAAACTTGGACAATGAGCAGTCAAGCTGAAAAGCATCTGATGGCTGCAGAAATGTGGTTTCTGAGGAAAATGCAAAGAATACCATGGACAGACAGAAAAACCAATGACCAAATACTACAGGAGACGAATGAACATCGTAAACTGATTAGAGAAATTAGACGTAGACAGTCAAAATTTTTTGGACATGTTATGAGAAGAAATGGATTGGAGAACTTAGTGACAACTGGCAAGATTGAGGGGAACAGACCAAGAGGAAGACCGAGAGGAAAATACCTGGATGGCTTGGCTACATGGCATGGACGAGACAGGAACAATGAGCTGATCCACGACACTGGTGATCGAGTGAAATGGCGAGTCATGACCGCCCACGCTTTCCGGCATGGCACATGATTGATTGATTGAACCCATGCTATCTTAGCATTTACCCTAAACCAACTCACACCAAGCCGTGCTATCTTAGCATTTACACTAAACCAACTCATGCCAAGTCATGCTATCTTAGCATTTACCCTAAACCAACCCATGCTATCTTAGCATTTACCCTAAACCAACTCACACCAAGCCGTGCTATCTTAGCATTTACCCTAAACCAACCCATGCTATCTTAGCATTTACACTAAACCAACCCATGCTATCTTAGCATTTACACTAAACCAACCCATGCTATCTTAGCATTTACACTAAACCAATCCATGCTATCTTAGCATTTACCCTAAACCAACCCATGCTATCTTAGCATTTACCCTAAACCAACCCATGCTATCTTAGCATTTACCCTAAACCAACTCACACCAAGCCGTGCTATCTTAGCATTTACACTAAACCAACTCATGCTATCTTAGCATTTACCCTAAACCAACCCATGCTATCTTAGCATTTACCCTAAACCAACTCACACCAAGCCGTGCTATCTTAGCATTTACCCTAAACCAACCCATGCTATCTTAGCATTTACATTAAACCAACCCATGCTATCTTAGCATTTACCCTAAACCAACCCATGCTATCTTAGCATTTACACTAAACCAACACATGCTATCTTAGCATTTACACTAAACCAACCCATGCTATCTTAGCATTTACACTAAACCAACTCACACCAAGCTGTGCAATCTTAGCATTTACCCTAAACCAACTCACACCAAGCTGTGCTATCTTAGCATTTACCCTAAGCCAACTCATGCTATCTTAGCATTTACCCTAAACCAACTCATGCTATCTTAGCATTTACCCTAAACCAACTCATGCTATCTTAGCATTTACCCTAAACCAACTCATGCCAAGCCATGCTATCTTAGCACTGGCCCTAAACCAACTCACGCCAAGCCGTGCTATTCTTTGCTATCTCCTGCAGCTCCCCACATGCTGTAACCATATTATCATCTGTGTCACTAATTCTCTTCTCCATGTGTCTAGTTCTCTAAATGTATTGGAGAGTTTAAGAAATTCCTCCATGTTGTAACCACATTATTAATCTCCGTAACAAAATCTCTTCTCCATGCAAAATATGCCAGGCAACAAATTGTGCAGCTTATCACAAATTGAACAGTTGGAAGTATCATGATTCTTGGTGTTATCACAAAATGTATAACTGTAGTACTTATCACAAGTTAATAAAAGTTCCTCTAATTGAAGGTGGAGACAACAGAAGAGGTATGCATGATTTTGTTGTATGCACATGTGGATCTTCATCAGGAGTTTGTATACTGTGTTGAGATTCTTGCTCTGTGACCTATAGGTGGAGACGAGCACTATGGAGGTGTCCATATCCAACTGAAGTGATTTTTACAAAACAAAACAATTAGTGATAATACTGGTGACAGACACAATGCTGTTAGGCCTGATGGACCTTACAATGTCCCTAGTAGCGGACTTTCTACTTCAGAACAGATAATAAAAACCATCAGCTGTCAATTCTGCTGAGTTGATAACTGAAATTTGCAAGCCTGTTTTTCTCCAGTCTGTAAGTTTATCATATGTTCGAGTGACAAGTTACCATGAACTTGTGTAAAGCAATGTTGACCAAATACGTATTAATCTCCCTTAAATTTCTAGTGACCCAAGTAAACCACCATGAACTATAGATTAGATAGGTTAGGATTAGCTGGTGCTCATGGAGTTTCTCAGTGTGTGTGATAAAAAATTGGTCCCTAAAAGTAAACATGAATGCTATTACAACTTGTATAAGTATTTATTCAAATCTCTTCAGTTTGTTATACATTGTATGAACTGAGGCACTAAAGTACAGAAGATTTAAAAGCTAAATAATGTGGGAAGAGCACTAATTTTTCTATAAAAATTAAAAAAATAAAAGTGATGGCTAACATGTTATCACAGCTGATGGAACAGTTCAACGGGCCAAATCCAAGTGAGAAGCCAAATTCAACAGGAACTATAACAACAGAAACATGTTAAGGCATAGAAAATTATTATGAACTGAGTATTCTGAAATCACAAGTATCTATTCTAAACAAACTATCACTGCAGCAATTTGTATCACTGTTAGTGGTTGCCTGGAAGGTTTTACAAGGACAGTATTTCCTGGTAATCTACTATCTTTCACAAAAATGTAACATCTGACAGATACACATTCTTTGCTCAAGCAGGCATAGAAAGCTGTGTCTCCAGAGAGATCTGATGAACTCTGTTGATGGTTGCATTACGGACCATGATAATACACCAATATTGTGTGTAGGGGTAACATTTCAGGACATGACTGCTACTGATAATTTTGCCCAAATGTGAGATTCTATTAAAACTTGAAGAAATAATGAATATGCCGATAGACAGTATTGACTAATCTCCAAGTAAACATGCTTAGCAAAAGGTTTTCTTTTGTTCTCAAGCACATCTATTTCTATGTAAAACTGGCAGTCCATCATAGGTTTACCTCGCCATATTACCACGACTCTGTCAATGAGGTTGGGTAGATCTATGTTGCCTCACCACACCTCTCATAAGGCTGGCAGACTTGGAGGACATGCTCTATTGTTTGCCCTCTCCATACATTGTCTGTCCACTATTTATTGAATTGCATAGGTGTTCCAGAATGAAATAGCTGGTTCTTGATTGACTTGAATTTGGTTGTGATGTTCTTTTTTAGATATTTATTAAGCAATTTTTCTGTAGTTACGTTTGACTACTGATTTTATCTGTCCATCTAGGCTGGCTCTGTGGCAAAGGGTTACAGACCAAATTCATAATCCCATGTTCAAAACACAGCTACGGGTGATTGGCAGCAGACCACCTTGCGTTGGTTTTTTATAAAATGGTATGAGTGCCAGTCATTCAGAAAGCAATGGCAAACTACTGAACTTAAATTTGCCAAGAAATCCTTTTTGTGAACCTGATAAAACTTGTAACCAGATATGTGGATGTTTTGTCTTGCCGTTTGACATATAAATTAAAGATTAGATCATAGAAAGGACTTTGAGTTGAGTTCAACAAATCATGACTGTCTGTGTTATCTCATCTCATCTCATCATGTTCCTCTTGTACCTTGCGGTGTCGAGGTGAAGTATAAACTTCGTGAGAGTACCCGGTTATGGGCTTCGTATATCGACATTCCCATGGATTCTGTTATTCCCTCCGTCCAGCGTTTACGTGGTCGGCCTCTTCCTCTGTTTCCATCTGGTCTGTACGTCATTGCCTGTTGTGGCATGCTGTTGACTGGTAGCCTACTTGCATGGCCAAACCATTTGACTTGCTGCTTTCTAATAAAATCTAGAGCAGCTTTAACCCCCACTTTAGTCCTGATTTCTTCATTTCTGATCTTATCTCTTCTTGATACGTTGAGTATTCTTCTCAGGAACCTCATTTCTGTTGTTGTGATTTTTCTTTTCTCTTTTTCTGTCATTGTCCAGGTTTGGCATTGGTAGCACAGAGTTGGTAGGAAGATTGTGTTGTAAAGTGCTTTCTTAGTAGTTATTGATACATGTTTGTTCTTTAGTATTGGTGCCATTTGTCCAATGAGTTGATTTGCCTTATTGCACCTATTTTCGATCTCGTCTTCTGATCTGCCATTTGATGATATTATACTTCCTAGGTACTTGAAGCTCTTTACTTGTTTCAAGGGATGTTCGTTTAGGTGAATTGTTGCTGTTTGTTCTTCTTTAGTTATAGTCATTACCTCTGTTTTGCTTGTGCTAATTTTCATGTTATGTTCCCTACACATTTCGTTTAGACTATTCATGTGGTCTTGTAATTCAGCTTCTGATTTTGCTATTAGTGCTTGGTCGTCCGCAAACAGGAGTTCTCTAATGGTTAGATTTGCAGATGGTTCTTCTTCTGTGTTCTCGTCATGCGGTATTCTTGCTGTCTCTGCTTGGCTGGTTTCTTTACATATGTTGTCTATATATGTTATGAACAAGAGAGGGGACAGGACACAACCTTGTCGTACTCCAGATCTTATGGTGAAGGGTTCTGAGTGTCCTCCAGTTGCTCTCACTATGCATTCACTGTTGTCGTATAAACTTCTACATAGGTTTGTTAGATGTGTACTCACTCCATATTGTTTAAGGATTTCCCACAGCTTGTTTCTATCTACCCTATCAAATGCCTTTTCTTGGTCAACAAAGGCTAAGTAGAGTGTTTCATTGAATTCAATTGATTTTTCTATAAGTTGTCTAAGAGCAAAAATGGCGTCTGTGCCAAGCTGCGTTTCGCTTAGCTGGGGTTCTAAAGTAGTTCGTAATCTTTTTTCAAGAATTTTGCAAAATATTTTCCCAGTATGACTCAACAGTGAAATGCCTCTGTATTGTGTGCAATCTCTTTTGCTGCCTTTGTTTTTCCAAATTGGGATAATTATGGCGTTTCCCCAGTCTCGTGGTGTCTGTTGTTCTACCCAAACATGGTTGAATAGTCTATGTAGCCAAGATGTTCCTACTTCCCTTGCTGCTTTAATTAGTTCATTTGGTATTTCATCCTGTCCTGGTGATTTGTTCAATGGGGCTAATCTGATGGCTTCTATAATTTCTTCTTTTAGTATGTCTGGTTCTAGTTCCTCGGTGACATCTGTGTAGGTCTCTTGAATTCCTGTGACATCTGATGGGATGTTGAGAAGTTGTTCGAAATACTGCTTCCATCTTATTAGGATGTGTTTTTGTTCACTTATTGGTTCTCCATTTTCGCTGTTAATTATTTCAGTTGGGTCAAAGGGTACTCCTCTGGTTCGCATTGCACTTATCTTTTTGTAGAAGTTTCTGGTTGCCTCCTTGTAGTTTTTATTTAGGGTTTCTCCATACTCTTCCCAGTCTTTCTGTTTTTCCCTCTTTACTATTCTACTCACATGTCTTCTCGATATTCTGTATTCTATGAGATCACATTCCTGTTTGCTCTTCAACCACTTTTTATATTTTTCCTTTTTTTCTTTTACCGCTTTCTTTACTTCTGCGTTCCACCAACTTGTTATTTTCTTTATCCGTGTTTTGCATTTTTTCGTGGTTCCGCATGTTATTTTTGCAGTATTTAAAACGCTTGATTTGAACGTCTCCCATTCTTCTTCCACTGTTTTTCTTTCCGTAGGTAATTTTACAAAGAGTTCAGTTAGTTCTTTCTCATAATTTTCCCTTACTGCCTCGTCTTTAAGGTTTTTTAAGTTTACTGATTCGCATGGCATGTATTTTCCTGCTTTTTGTTTTCTTCTTCTAATGGTTCTTATTGTGGCAACGACTGCTTTATGATCTGTGTTTATACTGAAATTGGGCACTGCTCTTGCATCTAATATATTTCTCTTTCTGTTATTTCTTGTTAATATAAAATCAATTTGGCTTTTAGTATCTAGATTGTTCCATTTATACCAGGTGTATACTTGCGAATCTTTATGTTTATAGAATGTGTTTGTTATATAGAGATCGTGTTGGCTGCAAAGCTCTATCAGTCTACTTCCGTTATCATTCCTTTCATTTTGCTGATCTCCAAATGCTCCCAGGTGTTTTTCTATGCCCCCTCTGTTATGTCCTAGTCTTGCATTGAAGTCTCCCATAACTATGATGTTATAAAACATGCATTTCGTTAGGTTTATTCAGTCTGAAGACTGGTATGAAGTATTTTGAATTAGTCCCTCTACCACAAGTCTAACTTTGTGATTGCTCATAAACTTTTTCTTGGGAAATTAATGTGGTTGTTTCCCCTTGACATCCACATTTAAATACTAGATTTTAAGTTAGTTGCATGTCCTTTACAGGATGTCGCAATCAACCCTAGCATTTACGGAACGTGTGTGATTTTCTAAGCGAATTTACATGCAGCAGGTTGCCATTGTTTCCTGAAAGGATAATGCTTAAAACATCGTGATAATCAGCACAAAGTAGTCAGCTCCCAACTTGCCTGAACCCGGTATGTTGGGATTGTAAAACTGCAGTCACTACCCCTAAGCCATAGAAACCAACAAATATTAGATTTAGGTATACATATTTTGCCGGTCTCTCTGGCTGTGGGGTTACAACACTTTCTCTCTGTAATCCCGTTTATCACGCAGAGTCTCGTAGCGGAGCGAGAGCTGAGGCGGTTCGACCCCCGCTCGTGACTTGCGGGATACTGAGCCGGCCGCTCAGAAAGCAATGGCAAACTACTGAGCGTAATCTTGCCAAGAGATCAACATACAGCTGAAAGATGCTGGTGTTGACAGCTAAGTCCTGTGAAGGATATGCTAAAAAAAAAAAAAATACATATTTTACTCTGGGTAGCTGTCCTATATTTTGGGGGAATTTTGCCAGACTGGCAAACAATTACAGCCTACTCAGATTTCCAAAGCCGAGAGATATCTACAAAGTGCAGCATGATAAATAATGAGAAACATTACTTTTTCACTTATCCGAGAAGGCATGGAGTTAGAGATGGAAGCTGTACCTCTATGGCATTCCACCGCACATATACTGTAATAACCCCTCAAGACAGCTGAACTTACATCTGAACAACAGTGTGGACATAAAACGTTAGTATCACACATTTCTAGCACTTATATAAAAATGTCAACAACTTATTACTCCGAATATCCAAAATTTAATTCCTTCACATACACTCACTTGTCTACACTACAGCTCATGAGCTTTACAACAGTTAATGAAGCACAAGAAACAAAACCGACTGAAACGCCAGAGTTCACATGATAAAATTGTTTATATAATGATTTCTGTATCACCAATCTCCTCATCTGATGGCAGTTCACTTGGATCAATCTTTGTATAGTCTGGGTCAACAAAAGGCAATCCTAATCTCTGTCTCCGCTCTATTTCCAAATATGCCTCTCTTTGTGCCCAGTCACGAAACCTGAGAATTACAACAGGCACAATCAAGTTCAACAATCACAACAGGCACAATCATGTTCAACAATTACAACAGGCACAATCAAGTTCAACAATCACAACAGGCACAATCATGTTCAACAATTACAACAGGCACAATCATGTTCAACAATTACAACAGGATTAATCACATTTCAGAACCACACTTCGGGGAATCAAATCCAAAGTACTGTTCCAGATGTATTGGTGTTACCTTTCCTCTGGAGTGAACAAGGCAGGCTGAGAGAGGGATCATGCTGCATGGGCAACACATGGTCTCTATATTTCAGCTCAGGCTTTGTGCTATGGACAGATTGCAGATAGGTCACACAATGAGCGCATGAGGTGTAAGATGGTGCATGATGTGTAAATGACCATATGTTCACATGAATCCATTGTGGATAAACATTTATCGCTACTGCCACGGGTTGTAGTTATTATGTCTTTCTTAAACACAATGTAACAAATTATCGTCTGTCAAGACGGCAAGGTGCCAATGTAATACTCTTGGTCTATGAATAGAAAAATAAGCCTTAAAGCAATGGATTTGACACTCACTCCCAATTAATTTAGCTAACAAAGATTTATTGTTACAATCAGAAGAACTCTACTTCACACAAATGAAATGGTGCTTAGTCTTTTATCAACAGATGAAGGTTATCTACATTGATACCCCACAGCACGATGAACACTTTTCATATCATGCCAGCTCATAAAAATGTAAACATCAAAGGACCTTTTTACATGCCCTAAAGTGCATTGTGCAAATGGTACTAGCCAATATTTTTACAGACTAATCAGCAATGCATCTTTCCCATTGCAACATACGCCTGAGAGACCTGGACACTTACTAAACAAGCTGAACAGCGCATAAATGCCTTTGAATATAAATGTTATAGATGGGCTCTAAGAATATCTTGGATAAAGAAAAGAACAAATACATCCATACTTCAAGAGCTGAATATTGAAGAAGGTTGGCTTTAAATATGATAAAACAAAGAAAATTGAAAAATTTTGGTCACATGAAACGACACAAAAGTTTGGAGAGAATAATGGAGGGGTGTATGCCTGGGGAGAGAGGAAGAGGAAGGCCAAAGAGAAGATGAGTGCAGGGTGTGGAGGATGATCTCCAGATGGGTGTATCGGACGCGGGACATCTTGCTTATGAACGAGAGGTTTTCCAGAAGGTTGTTATGGGAGCGAGGTTCTGCAAAGGACATGCTAGTGAATGAATGAGTGAAACCAGCACTCCAGGGATGATGTGGCCACTACCACACTGGTTGTCTTCACATCCCAAGACACTGCCTGGTACCTATTTTAGACTGGGTTGGCCTGGGAGATCTGGTACATTTTACACATCTGCCTCAATGCAAATGTGAACACATTGCCTCTATCCCCAAGGGTAATCCCTCGGCCTATAAGCTAATACTGCCACATGGATGTAAGGTCTTAGATCTTCACTTGTGTATATACTAGGTCACCGCATACAGTGGTTGTGATCAGAGCTCCTGTTTCGCTACTTCTTTTAGAATGTCTTGAAAATGATCCAATATCCAGATTACAAGACATCTGGATTGAAATGGAAACAATGCAGTACAGACATTCTATCTGGCATGTTTTCTAAGTGACTCAATGAGTAGATTCCACAAGACTGAAATGGGCTGGGCTTAATGACAGTGGGTGTAGTGTCTGAGGAGGTCAAGGCTGACAGTGAGGTTCATTTTTGTGCCAGGACATGAGGGTCTAAGAGATAATGAACAAGCTGATAAGCTTGAGAGCATGCAGCTACTGTGGAAAGTGGTCAGTAATGGGCCGGGCAGATATATTAAATGCCCTCAGAGAAATAGGGCAATTAAATAAAGTAAGCAATTAAATGAAACAACAGATGACTGTGAATCTACAACCATGACCACTTACATTTGGAGCTCTTGCGAATAGAAGCAATAGACTGTAAGTAAGGATCAACATGAACAGTGGTTGGGTTTTTAAAGGATTATATTTGTAATTCTTGTGATTAAAAGTAAAAGATAATAAATAGGGATGAATATAAACAGGTTTGGTTTTGTAAAGGATTATATTCGTAACTCTTGTGATTCAATGAGACAGACAGTAAATAAGGATCAATATAAACAGAGATTTAGTTTTGTAAAGGATTATATTCGTAACTCTTGTGATTCAATGAGACAGACAGTAAATATGGATCTATATAAACAGGTTTGGTTTTGTAAAGGATTATATTCGTAACTCTTGTGATTCAACGAGACAGACAGTAAATATGGATCAATATAAACAGAGGTTTAGTTTTGTAAAGGATTATATTCGTAACTCTTGTGATTCAACGAGACAGACAGTAAATAAGGATCAATATAAACAGAGGTTTAGTTTTGTAAAGGATTATATTCGTAACTCTTGTGATTCAACGAGACAGACAGTAAATATGGATCAATATAAACAGAAGTTTAGTTTTGTAAAGGATTATATTCGTAACTCTTGTGATTCAACGAGACAGACAGTAAATATGGATCAATATAAACAGAGGTTTAGTTTTGTAAAGGATTATATTCGTAACTCTTGTGATTCAACTAGACAGACAGTAAATAAGGATCAATATAAACAGAGGTTTAGTTTTGTAAAGGATTATATTCGTAACTCTTGTGATTCAATGAGACAGTAAATATGGATCAATATAAACAGAAGTTTAGTTTTGTAAAGGATTATATTCGTAACTCTTGTGATTCAATGAGACAGACAGTAAATATGGATCAATATAAACAGGTTTGGTTTTGTAAAGGATTATATTCGTAACTCTTGTGATTCAATGAGACAGACAGTAAATATGGATCAATATAAACAGAGGTTTAGTTTTGTAAAGGATTATATTCGTAACTCTTGTGATTCAATGAGACAGACAGTAAATATGGATCAATATAAACAGGTTTGGTTTTGTAAAGGATTATATTTGTAACTCTTGTGATTCAACGAGACAGACAGTAAATATGGATCAATATAAACAGAGGTTTAGTTTTGTAAAGGATTATATTCGTAACTCTTGTGATTCAACGAGACAGACAGTAAATAAGGATCAATATAAACAGAGGTTTAGTTTTGTAAAGGATTATATTCGTAACTCTTGTGATTCAATGAGACAGTAAATATGGATCAATATAAACAGAAGTTTAGTTTTGTAAAGGATTATATTCGTAACTCTTGTGATTCAATGAGACAGACAGTAAATATGGATCAATATAAACAGGTTTGGTTTTGTAAAGGATTATATTTGTAACTCTTGTGATTCAACGAGACAGACAGTAAATAAGGATCAATATAAACAGAGGTTTAGTTTTGTAAAGGATTATATTCGTAACTCTTGTGATTCAATGAGACAGTAAATATGGATCAATATAAACAGAAGTTTAGTTTTGTAAAGGATTATATTCGTAACTCTTGTGATTCAATGAGACAGACAGTAAATATGGATCAATATAAACAGGTTTGGTTTTGTAAAGGATTATATTCGTAACTCTTGTGATTCAATGAGACAGACAGTAAATATGGATCAATATAAACAGAGGTTTAGTTTTGTAAAGGATTATATTCGTAACTCTTGTGATTCAATGAGACAGACAGTAAATATGGATCAATATAAACAGGTTTGGTTTTGTAAAGGATTATATTTGTAACTCTTGTGATTCAACGAGACAGACAGTAAATAAGGATCAATATAAACAGAGTTTTAGTTTTGTAAAGGATTATATTCGTAACTCTTGTGATTCAACGAGACAGACAGTAAATAAGGATCAATATAAACAGAGTTTTAGTTTTGTAAAGGATTATATTCATAACTCTTGTGATTCAATGAGACAGACAGTAAATATGGATCAATATAAACAGAGGTTTAGTTTTGTCAGCGATTACATTTGTAATTCTTGTGACTAGAAGTAATAGATCAGTGGTTCTCAACTGGTGGGGAATTCCCCCCCAGGGGGGAGAATTTTAGGGTTTCCAAGGGGGAATGAAGACCATTTCAAAATCGCGTTAATACAAGAACCGATTACTTGATATTGTTTTTCCCTTCATACTTTACAGTTATGTACGTCTCATCCTTCTAAAATTCATTTTATAAAGTAAGTAGACCCACAAATCATGTTTTATGTGGATGTCTAGACTTGTTTTAGTATATGTTATTAAATTTACCTTCTATTTTTACGTAGGAGTGGGGGGGATTTTTAGATAGGAAATATGAAGGGGGGGGGGGGGGGAATGCCGTTCTAAAAATACCGTGAAGGGGGGCACGGGCCAAATTTTTTATAGGAAGGGGGGGGGGGGGGTGTGGAGTTCTGAAACTATGGTGTAGGGGGGCACGGGCCAAAAAAGAACCACTGTAATAGATAGTAAATAAGGATCAACAAAAAGGTTGGTTTGGTTCTGTAAAGGATTGCATTTATAATTCTCATGGCTAGAAGCAATTGATAGTTGATGAGTTGAGTCGAGTTAAGAACTAACATCACTGCACTCAGGACATTCCCATATGTGCTCCGTCTGCTCATTCAACAGCCAGCAGAGAGTCACACTACTAACTGTTTTCACCGCTATCTGATTGAAAGTTTTCCTGGTCTACCTCTCAGTTTTGAAATTCTATCAGAACCCCTGCCAATCCCATCCCTTCCACATATGTGTTCTCAATCTGTACCCCCACTTTCTCCACCTGGTCCCACAGGCGCACAACCCCCCCCCCCCCCCCCCCCCCCCCCCGTCCATAATTAATCTATCACCAAGAGGGTGCATTCCTTGCCAGTTTATCAGCCTGTTCATTCCCCCCTCCCCCCACCCCCAGTATGGCCAGGGGGAAACAAAAAAAAACATCATCATACAATTCTCACAATCTGTGACCTCTGAAGCGAGGTGAGCCATTCCACATGAAACATTCCTTTCTCCATCTTACTAAGCATACTCCTTGAGTCTGTGATGAAGACAATGTGTGTTGTAGTGGTCTCCTCTAACCAAAGGAATGCTGGAGGTCATAGCCTCATGTGCCAGACTCTCCTTATTTTAAGAATTGTGCATTAGCCTTCGCAATAAAACCCCAACCACTACGTCTTTTTCTCACCACTGAACCATCAGTATAGATCATTATGTCACCTTGATGTGTTTTACTCTGGATCAGTTGTTGCACGTCAAACTCTGTGTGGCTTGCTGCCCATTCTCTGCAGTCACGACCCAGCGTCACCATTACATTGTGCCAGTCCATCATGTCTTCTGGTACTTCAACCCACTCTTTTTCACGATTGATGGTCTCTAGATTACACATCTGATGTATAGATATTTCTGCCTGTGCTATCCAGGACCTGGGTCTAACCTGCCTCGTCTTAGTCTACTGACCATTGACCATATCCATGGCTTCATGCAGGGGGTGATCCCTATCTGCAGCAACTCTCGGGGGGTGATCCCTATCTGCAGCAACTCTCGGGGGGTGATCCCTATCTGCAGCAACTCTCGGGGGGTGATCCCTATCTGCAGCAACTCTCAGGGGGTGATCCCTATCTGCAGCAACTCTCAGGGGGTGATCCCTATCTGCAGCAACTCTCGGGGGGTGATCCCTATCTGCAGCAACTCTCGGGGGGTGATCCCTATCTGCAGCAACTCTCAGGGGGTGATCCCTATCTGCAGCAACTCTTGGGGGGTGATCCCTATCTGCAGCAACTCTCGGGGGGTGATCCCTATCTGCAGCAACTCTCGGGGGGTGATCCCTATCTATCTGCAGCAACTCTCGGGGGGTGATCCCTATCTGCAGCAACTCTCAGGGGGTGATCCCTATCTGCAGCAACTCTCAGGGGGTGATCCCTATCTGCAGCAACTCTCGGGGGTGATCCCTATCTGCAGCAACTCTCGGGGGGGGGGGGGGGTGATCCCTATCTGCAGCAACTCTCGGGGGGTGATCCCTATCTGCAGCAACTCTCGGGGGGTGATCCCTATCTGCAGCAACTCTCAGGGGGTGATCCCTATCTGCAGCAACTCTCGGGGGGGGGGGGGTGATCCCTATCTGCAGCAACTCTCAGGGGGTGATCCCTATCTGCAGCAACTCTCGGGGGGTGATCCCTATCTGCAGCAACTCTCAGGGGGTGATCCCTATCTGCAGCAACTCTCAGGGGGTGATCCCTATCTGCAGCAACTCTCGGGGGGGGGGGGGGGGGGTGATCCCTATCTGCAGCAACTCTCGGGGGGGGGGGGGGGGATCCCTATCTGCAGCAACTCTCAGGGGGTGATCCCTATCTGCAGCAACTCTCGGGGGGTGATCCCTATCTGCAGCAACTCTCAGGGGGTGATCCCTCTCTGCAGCAACTCTCGGGGGGGGGGGGGGGTGATCCCTATCTGCAGCAACTCTCGGGGGGTGATCCCTATCTGCAGCGACTCTCAGGTACCATTTGGTCTTGAAGGACCTTATGCCTATCCGCCATTGTTGGTAGTGCTACGATATGCCTCATGCATGTAATTTGTGTGTCCTATATGCACACCAGGATAATTGATAGTATATAAGAATCAACACAACCAGTGGTTGGGTTTTGATAATTATTAAAAAGATTGGTTTGCTTTTTGAAAAGGATAACCTAGGTGGCGGAGTAGCTCAGATATGAAAACATCTGCTTCTGACTTGAGCAGACAGGGCTTGATTCATGATGCTAACTGTGTGGATTTTTATTAAACAAGAAAAGGATTGTCTACTGCACCTTGATCCTGGGATAGGTAATCAAACGTCCAGCTTTCTCTGACAAGGGCAAAATCTCAGAGGTCCTGCCTACACATTCATCGCCTAGTGCCTTGCCAGCTGGCATGGGCGATCATGCCTCTCCACAAATTGCCATCTCCAATGGCATGGATCAACACCCTTCCATGCCACATCACAAGACTGTCAAGAATCTTCTCAAGCTGTCTTCTTCTATCCCTTTTTTTCTGCAAATCAATCCGGTTGTCACAACATGTTCCAGTTTTTACCTTCTCATAAAGTGGCCAAAAAACCATGAGTGCTTCTTCCTGACCCGGGTTCGAAACACAGCGGTGCTAGTTTTTTTCGAAAAAGGTATAGGAGCCGGTCATTCAAAAAGCAATGGCAAACTACTGAACGTAAAAAATTTGCCCAGAAATCATGAACAGCGAAAATGCTGGGGTTTACTGCTACGTCCTGTGAAGGAATGCAACTTTTTTTTTTTTTAAATTAATTTTCAGCTGGTCTCCCTGGTCTAGGCATTACACAAATTTCTCCGTAATCCCGTATACTCTCGTGAGTAATGTGACGTTGCGCGAGAATCGGTAGCAGTTCTCCCTGCGTCGGTAACTTAAGGGGTATGTGAGCCGGTCGCTCAGAAAGCAATGGCAAACTACTGAGCGTAATCTTGCCAAGAAATCAACCATCAGCTGAAAGATGCTGATGTTGACAGCGATGTCCTGTAAAGGATATGCAAACCAAAAAAAAAAAAATTTTATTTTCAGCATTCTTCTATAAAACCACATCTGTCTGTACAAATCCCAGAGAGGCTGGAAATCTCAAAGAACAGGCGGAAAAGACAAGCTATATCTTAGAACTAGAAAATTAACCCACAAATGAATACTTTAGCATTCTGGTGTGCACACATGTAGATCCTCAATAGTGCTATGGAGTCCTGCACTGTGTTTAGATTCTCCTTGTAGTATGGTCTATGGGAGGAGACATCCATGACAATGAAAATTATCCTTGACTAAAAACCATAAGGGTCATTTTTACTGCACTTCTCTATAAGTGCTCCTCCATCTTCCAGATATCTAGAAGGAGAATCTCAATACACCATACAAACTTCTTAGCACCTGTATATATGCATATACAATAACAAGAGATACTATATATATATATATACTATTTTTTTGTGCAAAGATTTTGAAAATTTAGCCAGAGCAGAAACTGCCTACTCTTTTCATGTTGAAGTTCTGAGAAACGTTTAACATGAGCAATATGCACATGTCTCCTAGTTTTTCACCCTTATCCTGTAAAACAGAGCATCCTGTAACTGCTCCAGAATAGGGGGTCTATAACATCTTTGGGTTATTTATTTTATAAAGAATCTAGAACCTGATTTGTACCAGACCTACACAGGTTAGGGGCTAAAGTCCCATCTTTATGCCAATGTGACCCTTATCATAAAGGTGTTTAAATCATACCAGTCTTTTATCAACCCACAATCTGAAGTCTGTTTCCGGAACATACTTCTGTAAATAAATTACGAAGGGACCCCTTTTAAAGTTATGAGATGTATAGTGTACACGGTACTAACCCCATATTTGCATTAGCCAATCAACATTTGATGGGGATATGGTTAATATCATGCCGGTCATCTTTACTCAGCAGGAAAGTCCTGGCACCCACTTCAGAGTGTGTTGACCTGGGAGTCCAGCTCAATTTTAAAAAGAATCCCCGCCCCCAACAGAATTAGAACACATGACCACCAGAGAAGTGTGCTAGGCACTGCATTACTGCAGCTCTTATCTAGATACATACACTGACCCTTGTATGTATGACTCTCTGATATTATCTAGATACATACATTGGCCCTTGTATTTATGACTCTCTGATATTATCTAGATACATACATTGGCCCTTGTATGTATGACTCTCTGATATTATCTAGATACATACATTGGCCGTTGTATTTATGACTCTGATATTATCTAGATACATACATTGGCCCTTGTATTTATGACTCTCTGATATTATCTAGATACATACACTGACCCTTGTATGTATGACTCTCTGATATTATCTAGATACATACATTGGCCCTTGTATTTATGACTCTCTGATATTATCTAGATACATACACTGACCCTTGTATTTATGACTCTCTGATATTATCTAGATACATACATTGGCCCTTGTATTTATGACTCTCTGATATTATCTAGATACATACATTGGCCCTTGTATTTATGACTCTCTGATATTATCTAGATACATACATTGGCCCTTGTATGTATGACTCTCTGATATTATCTAGATACATACATTGGCCCTTGTATTTATGACTGATATTATCTAGATACATACATTGGCCCTTGTATTTATGACTCTCTGATATTATCTAGATACATACACTGACCCTTGTATGTATGACTCTCTGATATTATCTAGATACATACATTGGCCCTTGTATTTATGACTCTCTGATATTATCTAGATACATACACTGACCCTTGTATTTATGACTCTCTGATATTATCTAGATACATACATTGGCCCTTGTATTTATGACTCTGATATTATCTAGATACATTGGCCCTTGTATTTATGACTCTCTGATATTATCTAGATACATACACTGACCCTTGTATTTATGACTCTCTGATATTATCTAGATACATACATTGGCCCTTGTATTTATGACTCTCTGATATTATCTAGATACATACATTGGCCCTTGTATTTATGACTCTCTGATTTTATCTAGATATATACATTCTTCTTCTTCAGCGTTCCGAGCCATTGAGGTTCTTTGCTGCAAATACAATCCGTCTCCATTCGTCTCTCTGGTGGACCTTCTCTTGCCAGTCGTTGATTCCAAGTGCTTGTAGGTCTGTACATGTATTATCTCTCCACCGCCTTCTTGGTCTACCTCGGGGTCTGCGGTCATTTATTTCCTGAGTGTAAGCGATTTTTGTTTCCCTATTATCTTCCATTCTTTCTATATGCCCCAGCCATTGTAGTCTATTAGCCTTCATGATACCAGTGATTAGCGGGGACTGAAACAGATCATAAATGTCTTTGTTACTTCTTCTTTTCCACTCTCCACTTTGTGTATCCCTAATGGGTCCAAAGATGCGTCTTAAAATTTTGTTCTCAAAGGTTTGTAACAAGGCTTCGTCTCTTTTCGTTGTACTCCAGGTTTCAGAGCCATACAGCACAACTGGTCTGATCAGTGTTTTGTATATTGTGATTTTGGTGTTACGAGATAGCGCCTTTGATTTTAGTAGATGTTGTAGTGCATAGTATATCTTATTTCCAGAGTTGATTCTAGTTTGTATTTCTTCCCTTATGATGTTGGAGCAGTTGAAGATTGTACCCAGGTATTTGTATGTTTCCGTTCTTTTAATGGTCATATTATCTATTTGTATGTGGCCAGAGTTTTTAGCCCTTGCGTCTCTTGAAATTACCATATATTGTCTTATCTTGGTTGATAACCAGCCCCATCTGTTGGGCTTTTTCCTTTAAGTGAGTCAATATTTCCAATGTCTTTTGTTCACTTTGCCCTATAATATCTATATCATCTGCATAACCAAGCAGCTTGGATGTTCCTCCAATATCACATTCCTCCTTTACCTTCCTTACAACTTTCTCTAGAGCCAGATTGAAGAGTAGCGGCGATAGTGCATCACCTTGTTTCAAGCCAGATGTTATTTGGAAGGGGTCTGATTTCCTGCCTTTATATGTTACTATATTATAAGTATCTTCCATGCATAGTCTGGTCATGTTGATTAACTTCCTTGGTATTCCAAATTCCTGCATAGCATTCCATAGACTATTCCTATGGACACTATCATAAGCCTTTTTAAAATCCACAAAAATGTTATGGAGATCTCTTTTATATTCCCAATGTTTCTCGGCTATTTGTCGTAAGATAAATATCTGATCTATTGTTGATCTGTTTTGTCTAAAACCCGCCTGGTAGTCACCTAATATGTCTTCTGAATATGGTTTTAGTCTATTTAGTAATACTGCAGATAGTATCTTATAGCTTGTGGACAGTAGTGATATTCCTCTATAATTTCCACATTACTTGTCTCCTTTCTTAAAGATAGGTATCAATAATGACTCTTTCCAGTCATGGGGTAATTCTTCTGTCCTCCAGATCTTTATTATTAGTTCGTATAGCTTTAGATGTAATGCATGGCCACCTCTGCCTTTATAAATTCAGCAGCAATTCCATCAGTCCCAGTTGCCTTATTGTTTTTAAGTCGTGTGATTACATATAGGATTTCTTCAAATGTAGGTTCTTCAATTTGTGGTTCGCATGTTAGAACGTCTTCCTGTGGGAAAATGTTACTTGGAGCTTCACAATTTAGTAATTCAATAAAATATTCTTTCCATGTGTTGCACATTTCCTCATTGGTATTTATCATATTCCCATTTTTGTCTTTTAAACCATATGTGTTTTGTTGGTGCCCTCATTTCATTGACTTCAGTTCTTTAAAAAATTTTCTGGATTCATTTTTCTGGTGATTAGTTTCCATATCTTTGATTATATTACTCATATACTGACCTATATATATATACCTAGATATATACATTGGCCCTTGTATTTATGACTCTGATATTATCTAGATACATACACTGACCCTTGTATGTATGACTCTCTGATATTATCTAGATACATACACTGACCCTTGTATGTATGACTCTCTGATATTATCTAGATACATACACTGACCCTTGTAGGTATGACTCTCTGATATTATCTAGATACATACATTGGCCGTTGTATTTATGACTCTGATATTATCTAGATACATACATTGGCCCTTGTATTTATGACTCTCTGATATTATCTAGATACATACATTAGCCCTTGTATTTATGACTCTCTGATATTATCTAGATACATACACTGGCCCTTGTATTTATGACTCTCTGATATTATCTAGATACATACATTGGCCCTTGTATTTATGACTCTCTGATATTATCTAGATACATACATTGGCCCTTGTATTTATGACTCTCTGATATTATCTAGATATATACATTGGCCCTTGTATTTATGACTCTCTGATATTATCTAGATACATACATTGGCCCTTGTATTTATGACTCTGATATTATCTAGATACATACACTGACCCTTGTATGTATGACTCTCTGATATTATCTAGATATATACATTGGCCCTTGTATTTATGACTCTCTGATATTATCTAGATACATACATTGGCCCTTGTATTTATGACTCTCTGATATTATCTAGATACATACATTGGCCCTTGTATTTATGACTCTCTGATATTATCTAGATATATACATTGGCCCTTGTATTTATGACTCTCTGATATTATCTAGATACATACATTGGCCCTTGTATTTATGACTCTGATATTATCTAGATACATACACTGACCCTTGTATGTATGACTCTCTGATATTATCTAGATATATACATTGGCCCTTGTATTTATGACTCTCTGATATTATCTAGATACATACATTGGCCCTTGTATTTATGACTCTCTGATATTATCTAGATACATACACTGACCCTTGTATGTATGACTCTCTGATATTATCTAGATATATACACTGGCCCTTGTATTTATGACTCTCTGATATTATCTAGATACATACATTGGCACTTGTACTTATGACTCTCTGATATTATCTAGATACATACACTGGCACTTGTATTTTCAATAATAAGATAATAAGAAATATCTCTGCAAATCACAGCTTGTTCACTTAATTTTGCTGCTAACTACTCTCCTTATGTCTGGTTTACTTTGCTGTAAATTCTAGTCATACTACTGGGTGATCAATGATTTACTTATTATTTATGACCCCCTGATATCATCTAAATACACACATTGGGGCTTCCATTTATCTTTGGTCACTTGCACACAGAGAGTGCATGGCCGGACTGCCGTGAAGAATAAGCATACTATCTGCATGAGTATATTTCTAGTGCAACTCTGGTCTTTTCTTATTCTACATATGTCAGCATCTGTGGTTTAGAGCTAGCACATGCAGTTTCACAATCCCCACATAACGCTTTCAAAGTCAGCCTGGACCATATGAGAGCAGACTGTTTTGTGTTGATTTTCACAATGGTATGAGTGTCAAACGTTCAGAAAGTAATAACAAACTGCTAACAGCAGAACTACCTAGAAAATCGCAAACAACCAATAAATGATGGGGTTGATGGAGGATATGTTAATATTCTGCCGGTCATCTTTACTTAGCAGGAAATTCCTGGCACCCACTTCTGAGGGGTCGACCTGGGAGTCCAGCTCAATTTTTGTCCTGTAAAGGACATGCAACTAACTGTTAAAAAATATATGTTATAACTTCTCAGAATGCAATACTGGCAATGGTATGTTCAGTGTTAGTCATCTTAAAATGTATGTATCACCACAAACTTACATGTAATCTGGCATGTATGCACCCACAAGACAGCATCCACAGAAGGCAATGGTAACTACCATAAACATTACGAAATGATGGTGAAACCAATCTGTGTCACGGTCTCCTGGTTCATATCCATACGACATCCAGTTCTAAGAAGAAAGATAAGGGCTACATATTAACAATAATCTCCTACACCCCCCCCCCCCCCCTCATGTACTGCCAACACAAAAACATAAAACAACATTACCATGTGTCCTGCCAACTGATGTGGACATTCATGTCTCTCCCACATCTCTGTCCTTAGTGTTCTGGATCGACTCCAATTCACCCTCTGTCCATCCATCGTCAATTCTCTTTGTTTGCCTCTTTTCCCATTGATCTTCAATGCCTCTCTTCTCATCACATGATCAAAGGTTTGTGTACATAAACTTGCATATACTGTTTGGTGGTCATACATGTAGAAGAGTTGTATATAATGTTCTACTTTCATTTATCTCTTCCAGGCAATTGTTGGTTACTCTGACAGTCCAAGGTATACATATGTATAAACCAAAATATTTGTAACTCATGTTGTAAATACAACATACAGAGTCCGCTGTTTGTATAATCATCATTATCTGATTGATCGGTTTGAAGACCAGTGTTAAAGTCATCTAATCTTGTTACTTTGGTCCTTGTTATCAGAAATTCTCTTTCTATTGCAAATATGGCAATGGATAACAAGTAACTTTGGCTTTATAAATAGAGGTGACAGTGTACTTGGCCATAATAACAGACCCATGACACAAACAAGTTTAGGAACCACTATATGATCTGTAATTAGCTGCTGAATGTCAAAAAGGTAAAAACAAGTTTATCCAACAAATTCTATTTCTAACCTGAACACTTTGATCATATAACACATGAAGGGAAAATTAAGCTACATTATTCATGTTTTTTTTGTCTCACCTGTCTATGTTACAGAATCATCAGTCAACCCAGCCATGTCAGCAAATTAATTTTGTCATCTCAAGCAATCACCAGCATTTCAGATGAGGTCTATGTTCTTGTCCTGATAAATTTACCTCTTTCTCTTTTGTCAAGTTTGCTAATTGTCCTAAGCTTTCAACATTAGTTCTCCTCATAACCTGGCAAAAAAAACTGGACAGTCTACATCCAATTGTCTAATCAATTTACAGTTATCTGTTTACTGATTTGCTTTTCTGTCTGCCAATGGTATTCTATTAAGATTCCTCAGAAACAACATTTCCACAGCCATTATGTTTATCAGCTTGAATGCCTACTGTCCATGTCTCACATGCACACTACAGTGTAAACATAAAGAACTTCAACGCTATTTCTCACTGCAGTTTCCAGCTGTTATTGGCAAGCAGATTTTTCATTCTGAAAAAAGACTAATTCTGCCATGGCATTTATTTTCTAATTTCATCAGGGCATCTTCCATTCTAAAATATCACCAGTTAAACTGATGTAGAGGTCTCAATGTAGTACTGTTGGATGACAAATCTATCAGCTCTATCCACCGTAAATAGTTCAGCAGAATTAACACACACAAAACTGCAGTCTTTACAGACAAAGACAGTCCTCCAGCCATTTCATACCCCAAACAAAACAATATCATTCACAAAATAAAAGACAGTATTGGAATGCTATCTACAAGAAGAGAACTAGTCCTGCAGTGGATACCAGCCCAATGTGTTATTGCTGGAAATGAAAAGGCAAAAAAGCTGGAGGCAACTGAGTAGCCCTGTCCATTCAAGAGCTATGGGGAGGCAAGAGCGCTACTAAAACAATCAATAAGAATAATTTGAAAAAAAAGGGAGGGGGGGGGGGAAGAGAGAGAATGACTAAAAAAACAGAACACAACAGCATAAAAGAGCTTGCCTGAAATGCTCAGACCAAAATCTTCAGACTCAGAACAGAACATTGTGGACTCAAAGCACACCTCTACCGAATGGGTTTCACCGACTCTACCTCTAAGTCTAATGGATCTGAAGCACTCAGGCAAACCCCTAAGCATTTCCTACAAGCCAGCCTTCACTTTGGCCAGCTGGAAGGACACTGTCAGACATAAACTCTGGTGAACTGGTGAAGACTTCAAGTGGACCATCTAGTTTGTGACCCGTGCTGGAACAGACGCTTAGCAAATTTTGTTCCATATTCTGTGGTAATTCCTTTATCGCGACAGCACCACTAACATTGGAATTTACATGTGTGCTCCCTGGAAAAGAGTCTGCGCTTGATAGGATAGAAAAAGGGAGGAAACAAGATGGGCTGATGGAGCACAAAAACCTTGGAATGAAAGAAAATCCAGATACATGAAGGACACAACGGAATGCCAAACCGCCACTTCTGTGAGGAAGTTCTAGTAAGAATAGAGGTTAGAGCAACAAAGCACGGCAGAAAATGCAGAGCCCACAAGCCTGGGAAAGCAATCATCTAGGGGAGGAGGGATTCAGGAAAGAAACCAAAACTGTTGAAGATCTTGGTGTAAGTGGCATGTGACTAGAAAGTGGATATCTATGCACCAAAATTGATGCTATGCACCATATATATATATATAGAGAGAGAGAGAGAGATGCATAGTCTTGTCACATGGGTAAAACTACAACTTTTTATTCAAATAACATCTTCAGCATCTTCTTCTTCTGCGTTCATCCAGATTTTTTTTCTTCGGACGTGACTGCATTGTGCCTGTTTACAGGAGAGCTGCGTTCTTGTGCCGTTAGGCCGACACATCCGACTTCTGCAGGCATTTGTTGACCGGGTTAACCTTCCCAGATATCTTCAGTATGATTTCCATCATTTGCAATGCAAATGTTGATACGTTTCACAAAATTTTTGTGAACTCGATGCAATAAATCCACATTGCCTTCAATTTTGATACATTCACTCATTCGTTGAGTCAAGTTTATTGGATCTGTGATGTTTGTTGAGTACACTTTCTCCTTTAGAATGCCCCAGAAAAAGAAATCAGAACTAAGATCTTTGGTGAAGGAGGAGACCACTCCACATGACCACGTCTTCCAATCCAATCCAATTAGGGAAATCTGTTAATAATTTTGAATTGTGTATCTCCTTTGAATTAAATGAAAAATATCCAATTATCCTATGTGTCCAGACTTTACGGACACTATATTTTAGGTACTTTTGCCTTAATTCACCCCAAACAAATGTCACCAGCTATATTTAGGGTCACCAGCTATATTTAGCACTGACGGTGATCTCCTGTGTTCGGGTACAGTGCGTGTCAGTGTGTTTCAATTGCCCCACAGTGTTTCTTTGGCTTTGGCAACCGTTTCTGTGTGAGTGTGTGTGTGCCTGTGCCTGTCTCATCATGAGTTTTCTGGAACTGGCAGCAGCTGTCCACGACAAGCAGAGTAGCGTTGCTTTTCTGCAGCATCATGGCATCTTACATTCTGCTAGATGCTGTTCTCATAATCATGTCATGGTGCTATCGCTGACTGAGCATCAGGACAGATGGAGATGCAGACATTCACCATGGCGGCAGGACATCCTCCCACTGAGACAAGGCACATGGCTGCAAGGCTCGCGTCTCCCGTACAGACACATCATTCTTTTCGTATATACTGCTGGTCTCAGAGTTGACAAGCATTTCATTTTGCCAGTTACAGTTGGGGATGTCGCTGAGAGCAACTGTTGACTGGAGTAATTACCACCACAAGAATAGCGCACCGCATAGAACGTTGCACACTGATAAAATTGCGCACCGAGCTACGGTGCAACACACAGGGAACCCCTGGAGCTACAGCACAACACAGGGAACCCCTGGAGCTATGGTGCAAAACAGGGAACCCTTGGATGTGACGTCATTCCCTGGGATTCCGTTTGTTTGGGGTGAATTAAGGCAAAAGTACCATATTTTATATTATTACCATATTAATTATTAAATATTATAATATTAATGCCAATAATTAATATTAATTATTAATATTCTGAAAAAGAGAGAAAAGTACTTCTATTCTGATGACTGCGGAAAACTAAAATATCATATTTCTCTTTTGGATGATCATGTATTAATAAGATGCCTGTGACTGATGGTAATTACTAATTAATGTAATCATTTATAATCATGTGTACCTTACTAATTTTTAAATTTACCTACCTCTTCTTTATTTTTGTCAGTGTCGCCAAAATGCTCTGTCAATCGTTTTAATTCTGCAGATTTTTCCATAGGTTCAACCACTGCTCCAACATCCTTATTCTTCTTAGACGTGGAAATTGACACTCTATGAGGCAGAAGAGGTACCACCAGAGGTCTAAGAGAGGTTGCTCGAGAAAGCAACCGTAATCTCTGACCTTGCAGAGCTAACGACCGGACAAACGCCGCCATATTAACTGTGTAACTCTTCTGACAAAAAAGAAGTAAAATTATTTTTGGCAAGTATAAAACATGAAATCACAGGTTGACAATATTAAACGAACTGCGTATTTCTGCGAGAAGTTAATTGCATGACCGTGCATATACAGGACGTCACAGTTAACCCCAACATATTTGGTTGTTTGTGATTTTCTAGACAATTTTACGTTCAGTAGTTTGCCATTACTTTCTAACCGGCCTCCGCTAACACCATGGTCGGCACAAAACAGTTCTGCTTCAAATTCGCCTGCGACTGACTTCTCATTCTGTAGTACTTGGGTTATTAAATGTCCTTCACTACCTCTAGGTCATAGACGACGGCTTTCTGTGAAAATAACCAATTTAACTAATATGAATTTATTTCACATTATACCTGTCAGGGAACTGCGGTTGCGCCGTCACTAGCAGGCTCCGTCATCCGGTTCACGAGTACGATTTTCTCTGAGACTCCTGGTGGTCGTCGCATGAGCTACGGAATTCGTGCTCTTTGCCACGTTTTCGGCAGGCCACTGTATACAGAGGGACCTAGCCATGGGGGATAAACCCCGATGCAATGAAGTAAGCCCGCTCGCCTTTAAAGTCGCTAAAATATTTTAAACGTATGTCTGCCTGCCCCTTGTTGTTATGTGTTGCACTGGACTCACATGGACTCAGGCGATAGAGTGAGGTCGACGAATTGCGCAACTCATCCTCCCTTAATCCAATTCATCGCGCAAGTCATTCTTCATCTAACTTCATATATCTCTGGGAGACTGCTGCTAAAGACCGTAATTCGTGGCGTACACCATTACATAAGGGTGCAGTCACTTGTGAAGCAAACAGGACTGCAAGAGCTGTGAAGAAAAGGCTGGACAGAAAAACCATTGCAGGAGATCCTCCTCCTAGAACGTCAAGCATTCTTTGCCCACATTGTCAAAGAACATTTCGAGCCAAAATAGGCCTTATCAACCATCTTAGAACTCACGGCTCCATACTTTCAACCTCACTGGATGAAATGAATGGTCATCATCATTCTCGATGAACAAACAACAACAACAACAACATTGTGTCCGAATCCGCATCGAGACAGAGATTTTAATTTTTAAATTTAAGTTTACTTGGGCTCCCAGGTTGACCCAGCCTAAAATAAGTACCAGGAAATATCTTGGGGAGTAAAGATGACAGGCGTGCTATTGGCCATATTACCCCTCGAGTGCCGATTGGTCTATTACTATTACCATATAAGGCTAGCTTCATGTGGCCGACACGCAAAGGGGTGTAAATAGAATCTTTTACTTGTTACTTACTTTAGTAATCATGTTTAGTTTGAAACAAATAATGATAATTTAAAAGAAATTAAGTTAGTTGTACATCCTTTACATTACGTCACATTCAACCCCAGCATTTTGGGGCTGTTTGTGTGTCCTTGGCAAGTTTTTGTTCAGTAGTTCGCCATTGCTTTCTGCACGACCAGCAGTCATATCACTGTATGAAAAACAACGCCATGCGCTCTGCTTCCAAATCGCCCGCAGCTGTGTTCAGAAGGCGGCATGCGGGATTCCTAATTGTGTTCATGATTCGTTCGCCACAGAGCCGGTTATGATAATTAAACACAGCTTATTATTGATGGGGGAGAAATAGCATAGATTTCTATCGTCGGTCTCATGTTTATAAAATTTGAATCACCAGTGTCAGACCGGCCCGGGTGTCAGCTTGCCGTGGCAAGTTGGCCCCTGATGAAATGGATCTCGTTAATATTAGACAATATGTTGCAGATGTTAATTTCCGTTTAGTCCTAGCAACCAATATTTTCAGACCCTGCTCGCCACTATGAATCATGGTGTGGAATGTGACAAAATAAGGAACCCGAGGATGATATGCAGCAACCCCACCCTGTCTTTTCCTTTCTTGGTTTTTAGACAGTGGGTGGGGCGTTTGGCCTTCTTCGAAACGGATAAAGAATCTACGTTGTGTCTGTGTACACGCCGTCCATGTTAACAGATTAGGTGCCAAATAAAAAGTAGGTTTGGACCAAACAAAAATAGATGACAGAAAATGGGAAGTAGGGGTGCGTCACAACCATGACTTAAATGTTGTTAATATGATGGCAGACATATTGCATGATATATGAAATTAAAGGGGGTTGCCCTATAGTGGCTATGGAGAAAATGGGGAGGACACAAGCACTGAGATAGCGCAGAGACACGAAAACGCTAATACAAGCAGAAAAGTTCCTCAGCATCCCAGGCCACACTATGAAGAACATATTTGAAAACTTGGCTAAGGGGCGGTTGAAAAGAAGCAGCTTGTTTTTTCATCCACAAGGCCAAACGACTATGCATAGAAACCACTGATCTGCTAACAGTTGGTATCCCCTTAAAAATTATTCCAGAACGCACTCCATAGAAAGAGGAAGATAGACTATCACTACAAAACCAGACAAAAGTGAGAGGGATATTTGACAAGGAAAAACAGAGCAGCGTACAACGCAGAACAGCTGCTTTTAGCTTTCTTAATGAAGAATACCCACAGGACCTCTGGATCCGAGTCTACACAGATGGGTCAGCACAAAATGCTGTTCGAAATGGAGGAGCGGGAGTTTACATAGAATTCCCAGGTAATACTAGGGACACGGCCAGAGTACCAACAGGAGAGTACTACCATAACTACGATGCTGAAATCCAAGCAATCAGGATAGTAACAGAGAAATACCAAATACTAGAAATGGTAAACTACCACCTGTCAGTACTTGAGGCGCTTCTGTCTGGCAAATTGCCAGTACTACGAGCTCTACATTCTGAACTTTGCAGCCAGTGTAAGGTCACCATACAGTGTATACTATCCCACTGTGGAGTACCCGGAAAAGAGAAAGCTGATCGATTAGCTAAGGAAAGAGCAAAAAAAAAAAAAAAAAGAAAAAAAAAAGAGCAACCTGATGCGCCCGTTACATACCACAAAAAGAAAAGAATGATCAAATCAGTCAGAAAGCCGCCAAAACCTGCCAAAGACGACTGCTGCGTTATGAACAGACCAGAACAAGTAATTATTCTGCGTCTCAGAATAGGACATAATAAATTACGCAATCACAGGTATACATAATTCAAGATTGTTGAATTAGCCATGTGCACATGTGGATTGGTGCCTCAGACAGCAGATAACATATTTCTAGAAGACTGCCCATTATACAACATATCTAGGCAAACCTGCTGGCCTAGAGAAACGACAGTGGAAGATACATTGTATGGACCACTGAGTAAACTAAAAAAAGACAGTTAAATTCATACAAGAGACAACATTGCAATTATATACACATTTCAGGTGAACGAAAGAAGAAGAAGAAAGGGGGTTGCAGAGGAAAAGCTACTGTATTGGTATTTTAACTATAGGTTGATTTATAAGCGCATGGCAGTTGCGGGAAGTTCAAATAAGACAATTTATCAGCCTATGGTACTTAATCAGTTAAAAGCTCCTCGGCAGTAGAAAATCGAAAAACAAGAGCAGCCCGATACTCCCTTCCTTTAATACATTTCAAAATTAAGAACCCAGCCACAAAAGACTATTCACATCGTGTCTGGTGCATATATAAACACATTTGGGTGCCGTTGGTGCAATTTGTACGGGACAAAAGGTGGGATAGAGAAAAGAACAAGACAACGTCTTTCCAGCCAGTGCAGAGAAGTAAAATGCAAAGTAACAGCGATGAGTTTAGCTATTGTGAAGACAGCAATAACTTAAGCTGGAAATGGAATTCAATGAATTAATTCTGACAGAAACGTTAGATGATCTGGACCTAGTGGGCGACATTGCCTTCCTGTTCCGCACATGAAATCGGACGCATGATAAGCTAAGCACACTTAACGGGAGGTCACAGCAACTGGGTCTGTCATTACATAGGAGAAAGGCAAAGATGATGCGATTCACTATCATTATCATCAAGTGCCATGCCATCTGGCGTAGGTGTTCATATCTCTCCACAGATCTCGGTCTTAGGTGTTCTGAATCAACTCTGCTGCTGATATTCCTTCGTGCCACCGTCTCAATCCATCTAGTATCATTTCTCTTGGTCGGCCTCTGCCTCTCTTCCCCTGGATTTTTCCAGTCGTCACGATGTTCTCCAATGCCTCTCTTCTCATCACATGACCAAAGAAAGCTGTAGTGAGAATATACCAAACAAATCATAACCGGTTCTCTGGTGATGGTACCTGGCTTCATGGGGTGGAATCAAACACCTATTTATCCCCCGATGTGTCTCCACCTTGCCGTGGTGGGGGAGCTTGCGTGTCCCATCGACCCCATGTGCTTGCCGATGGATGAAAAACTACATATCGGACAGCTCATGGGATAAGGACCAGACTAAGAGAGACACAAACTGCTGCTCTGCAGATAGACTGAGGATAGCAGTCAAAAATTTAAATCAGGTGCACGAAGGCAGAAGTTCTTGGTCCGGACAAAACACTTAAGGCTCCCTGTCGAGGGCTGCAGCTGGACGCCTCTAAGCCACAAACCCTCGGATCTGAGAGCCGGGCCGATACCCACCTATCGAAAAATAGAGGCGTGATACTGAGCAAGCTACATGCTCAGGTCTGATACAAGTTCGAAGGCTCTCAGCTGGGGGATATGAGAGATTCCCGATGAGAGGGCCAGGCCGTTTCTCGTTCACTGCTGCACGAAGGTAAGGTGCTGAGCCTCAGCACATGTAGCCTACCTCGTGAGCGAGTACAAAAAGTCAGAAAAGTGCCCCAGTCGAAGGAAATGGTTACGAAAACTGTCTGTATCTAACTCATAGAGAGTGTAGACAAAAGTGGAAGAACGTCTCAATGACGCGAAATGGAACGCACGGCGAGCGAACCTATTGCGTGGTCTGAAGTCAAAAGCAAAAGCTTACCGAGTGGATGTCGCTCGCAGTCTGACCGCTCCTGGTGTGTGCTTGAGCGATCAGTGGCAAGCGAGATGCCCAACACATGGAAGTGAGGAACTAAAGCAGCCATGAGCAGGACGTGGCAACTCCTCGGGTGAGCCCAGTCTCAGAGCAATATGTGCCGGCTCTGCAATTATGGAAGCCTCCTTGGATAGCGAGGGAATGCCCATGATCTGCCCCTGCCTTCCCTTGAGGGCCGACCGCGATGTCGTTGATCGTTCTATCTTGACCAGCTGAGATGTTGGCGACATCACAACAGTCTAACGTGCCTCGAAACCAGAGGAAGGCTAACCTCATTAAAAAAATGCCCGCCGGAAGTCGGAAGTGTCGTCCTACGGGTGGCAAACTAAAAATTGACACTACGCAATTACGTCCGAGTGAAATGTCTCGTCCGAATGTCTCTCGTGCTAGGAACAGCTCTGACTACCTAGTTTCCGAATTCCGCTCTTGTTCGGAACAGCTCTGACTAGGTAGTTTTCCGAATGTCTGTCGTGCCTGGAACAGCTCTGATGGGCGCAACGACAAGCACATGTCCAAAAACTCGCTGTGTGGATACCGACTGCAAACTTGTCTGGTTTGTGCGGGAATGGCCCGGGGCAAACGAAATGACCAATATATTGAAGTGAGGATTTAAAGCAGCCATGAGCAGGACGTGACAATCCCCTCGGTGAGCCCAGAACCAGGGCGCTATGTGTCGGCCCTGCAACTATGGAAGCAACCTTGGATGGCGGAAAATGCTATGGACTGTCCCTGCCTTCCTTTGAGGGATGACCGTTGTCTTCGACCGTTCAACCTTGGCCAGCTGGGTTGTAGATGGCACCACAAAAGTGAGAGTCTCCCAGGAATGCTACCTGGTCAAAAAAGCACGCTATAGTCGGATGTGTTGGCCTACGGGTTTCGGCCCAAGGGCGCATAACAGACACACCGCAATCACATCTGGAAAAAACACTCCGGATGAACGAAAAGAAGAAGAAACACCTATTTTAGCACCGAAGTTGACAGATATAAGAGAACGGATCCATCATTCACTCCCCTCTTTTGGAAGGATCCTTGGGAAATATGTCTGTGTTATTCATGCTTGTCAGCGTCTGTGGCTTAAGCGATAATGAAACGAGGTTTCACAATTCCCCAACATACCGAGTTGACGGTTCGATATCAGCTGACTGCTTTGCGTTGATTTTGATGATATGAGGCGTCGGCCGTTCAGAAAACAATGATAAACTAATGAACGTATCTTGTTTAGTAAATCACAAACGCCAATAAGTACCGAGACTGACTGCAACGAGCTGTAAATGATAGGAATTTAATTAACTCTTCGTGCTTGCAGCATGACTTTGTATATTGCATTAGGATTTGCCAACACGGTCTGCTGTTCACTCCCTTTGTCACGAAATAACTAGTCCCTGTCACTGTTTACAGTGATGCCAGTCTCTCCAGTTCGTTTGATGGAATAACTATGTATTAGGAGTGCACACTCCGTCATGGAGCAAGCTCATAATAAGGCTTCTAATGATCTGAAAAAAGCTCCCCCCGATTCCTAGAATGTTTCGTTCTCTTTATCTTCTTTTGACTCACGTGCAATCCGGTTTATCACATTCCGTTGTCTTTCTCCTATTTTGCATCCTAATACTGTATGCTATCTTCAACACCTTTACACCTCTGATTGTAATCGCCCAATTAACCGCGTTGTTTGCCTACCGACAGATTCAATGATCTAGAACAGAAACGCCTTGCATCCGATGCATCGTGATCAGATTTCTTTGCATGGCATCGTTGGACTTAACCAGAAACAAGCGATATTCTTTCCCTTTGGCCTATTTTCCCACCGTTGAATTCACGGATCGCCATACCATTGTGTATATCCACGTCGCCATGCTGTCTTCTATACTATAATCCTATCCATAGCTACAGCAGCGGCATGTCTGTATTCGCAAATGGGGAGTCGTCTCTTCTTTCTTTCGGATAAACAAAAAGTTAGTTGTATATCCTTCACAGGGCGTGGCAGTCAACCCTAGCGTTGTTGTTGTTGTTGTTGTTGTTGGCTAATTGTGATTTCTTGGCAAGTCTACTTTCAGTAGTTTGCAATTGCTTTCTGAACGACCGGCACTCATAACTTTGTATGGAAACCAACGCAAGGCGGCCTGTTTCCAAATCTCCCACAGCTGTTTCGAACGCAAAATTCGGGATAACATATTACATTCGCAACCCCCTAGCCACTTAGCCCTCTCTCTCAGATACTGCCTTTGTATTCATGAGCTGAGTGCTTTCTCCCCTCACCCTTATTATGCTGTGGAAAGAGTCTGGCTCTATCGCCAGAGACTGCTGCTGCAAGTCAGCTACGGTGGTGGGACTTTGAAGGAAATGTTTAGGAGGACATCAATCTTGGTGTCCTTTGTGTTGTGGAAGTATGAATAAAATTAGTGGAACTGCGGTAAAGCTGTGAAATGTAAACAATATAAAATAACACAAAGTAATGCAGCTTTACAGAACTGAATTAAGAAAAATACAGGACGTTGCGGCCACTGGCCTTCATCAGCTAACAGTTACGAGTACGGACACAAAATACAACATATAATCACGGAGAAAACCCTCAAGTGACTACATTAAGGCATAAGAACGGGATGAGAAAAATAAAAAGATGACAAAAATGAGAACAATCAAGAGGAAATGAGAATTTTAAAACAATTTGTTGCTACTTATCTCAGAGTCCCAGGCTGTGATACTGACGTGAATTTAACCTTCATGTACCACTTCCACTCATTTACCTGGGATCTTCACTGAACAGTTACCATTCCCTACACAAGTCCCCATGACCCACAGACTCCCATGTCTATCTATATAAGAATATCAAATTCATGTTAGTATCACAGCCTGGGATTCTGAGATAAGTAGCAAAAATTGTTTTTCACATTTTTATTTTCTCAACATTGTTCTCATATTTCCATCTTATCATGTCACCCCCAGTATCAGTGACTACTTTCGCATGACATAAACATACCATTTCAGCGAAGAATTGTGTAAAACCCGTTCTACTATAGTGTTAAAAAAAGGAACATTATTGCAGTTTCAATTGCAAACTTGTACAAACATTGTATTGATGATGCTAATTTGCCCACTGCAGTCGGTTCTAGCGATGTCGGACCGTAAGAACAGGACCTCTGTTTTCTAGCCCAAAGACCAGCGTCGTGCAGCCGGTTCCTGACCGTTTGATCTGAAGTTCGACGAGCTCCTGGCAATGACTGGGGTGTGGAAAACGCAGATGCAAATTGATTCCTAAGGTGACGCAGCCGTATGAAGCAGTCTTTGGCAGCAGTTGTGATTCTGGGTCTTCCACTGCGCGGCCTGTCTGCCACTGAGCCAGTTTCTTGAAATCGCCTCCAAAGGCGACTGATGGTGCTTCTAACCACATTAAATTCTCTGGCTACTGCACTTTATGACTGTCCAGCCTGTAAACAAACAATGATGATGGGTCGTTGATATTTAGTGAGATGAGCCATACTTGCACATCGACTTTTCAACTGAATTTATTCGAGGAGCGTGGATCTTTTATAGACATTCAATAATATGGTCAGAGAGATTTATATTCAGTAAGTTTCACGGGATTATCAAAGGGTCCAACCCCAACTACTGGAGGTCCTTCTCAGATGTCCTGTGGAGCCAGGGGACATAAGAATAGAACAGCTGGCCATACTAAACAAAGACTTAAAATAATGCACTGGAATGCGGAGGGAGTCAACAACAAAAAAGTAGAATTAGAAAACATCCTGGACCAAGAAAAAGTAAGCATATGTTGCTTGCAAGAAACTCACCTCAACGAAAATATAGCCTTCAAAATCAGAGGCTACCAGTGTTACCGATCTGACTGAAAGGACAGGCGAAAATGTGGGATACTTACCCTTGTAAAAAATAACATCACTGCTTCCCAAATCGAAGTCTATATGGAAGGGGCTGAGTATCAGACACTTAAACTTAAAACAGGTTATACAGACCTACATCTGATCAATTACTACTGTCCAAGTGACCGCCCACAGGCACTGAACACATTACCATTAACAGAAAAAATGATTGTGTGTGGCGACTTCAACAGCCACTCGCAGAGTTGGGACTATGATCACATGGACCAGAGAGGAGAGAGACTGGAAGACTGGCAGGATGAGAATAAATTCATCTTGGTTAACAAGCCGTCCGACCCACATACTTTCTACTCGAGATCATGGCACTCTACAATTACACCTGACCTGGCTTTTCATTCACCAGACCTGGAGTGGAACATTACACGAATTGTTGGGAAACAACTTGGTGGCAGCGACCATCGACCAGTCTTTTTAACTGTAGAAAATGAGCTTGTAAGTGAAAGCAGCACCCTCTCGAGGTGGAACTACAAGAAAGCAGACTGGGCAATGTACACGAATCGCACCAACATACTGGTTAGAAACGTGAACACTGAGAAAGACATAAATAAAGTAGTTGAAGAGTTTGGGAAATGCATACTACAGGCAGCGCGAGAAACAGTATCAAGAGGAGCCCGTAAACAACATAAACCCTACTGGAGTAGTGAACTGGAACAGTTGCATAATGATGTGGAAGTATGTAGAAAGCAAGCAGAGGTCACACCCAGCCAAGAGCACCACAATAAATTCCAGCATGCAAAAGCCAAATTTCAAAGGGCCAAGCTGCAGGCTAGACGGAAAAGCTGGCAGGAAAAAACAGAGTCTCTGAACTTTGAAAGAGACACAAAGAAATTGTGGAAGCTAATAAAACAGCTTAACGATGAGGGCACCGGGAGAAACTCAAAAATTGCACTACATAAAGATGGAAACATCTTAACAAGAAAGCAAGCAGCTGACCATTTTGCGGACTCATACGCACAAGATAACAATATCAAAATTAGTCCAGAGAAACAACAAGACATTCGAGAGAAACGGCAACATACAGGACAGAAAGAAATAGTACATGAAGTTCTGGAGGCACCCATCACAATCAGCGAACTGGAGCTAGCCATATCAAAACTGAAAATGAGAAAGTCACCAGGAGCTGATGGTATCTCCAATGAAATGATCAGGAACCTAGGAACAGAGGCCAAAGCAAAGCTGTTGCAGATCTTCAATAACAGTTGGACCTTAGGCAGTGTTCCACAAGCCTGGAGAGAAGCAATCATGATACCCCTCCTAAAATCAGGGAAAGATGGTTCCATTGCCTCTAGCTACAGACCAATTAGCCTCACCAGCTGTCTCTGCAAAACACTGGAGCGCATCATCAATCACAGACTGCAGTGGTATATTGAAAGTAAAAACATCCTTGTGCCACAGCAGGCTGGCTTTAGGCAGTGCTACTCTACGGAAGATCAGACAACCTACCTCTCTCAAGAAATTGAGGATGCATTCCAAGAGAAGAAGCTGGTGTTTGCGGCATGGATAGATTTGAAGAAAGCCTTTGACAAAGTCTGGAAAGAAGGTCTGATGAATAAACTGAGAAACTGCAAAGTCAATGGAAGAATGTACAAATGGGTGAAAGCATACTTGCACAACAGAAGAGCCCGAGTACAGATAGACGGACTAAAGAGCAAGAAAGTACTACTGCGTCACGGTGTTCCCCAGGGCGGAGTCTTGTCCCCCACACTCTTTCTAATCTTCATCAATGATCTCGTTGCTAATCTACCGCATGGAATTAAAGTCGCAATGTACGCCGATGACCTGGTTCTATGGAGCACAAATGAACATGCATCAGTGGCCACCAGATTGGTACAAAGAGCTGTAGATACATTTATAGCATGGGCAAATAGATGGTGTGTCAGCATAAACACTGACAAGTGCAGCACCACCCTATTTACCCTCTCTCCAAAACAAAAGGCAGGGACCATCCAGATAAATGGAACACCCCTAAGAGAAGATAAAGAACCAACATACCTTGGAGTAACATTTGATGGCAGGCTGACATGGAGAAAGCACATCAACAAAGCAGTAGCAAAAGCCAGAAGGAAAATAGTCATCCTGAGAAAGCTAAGTGGAACCACATGGGGAGCCAGTGGGAAAATACTTAGCAAAGTTTATCAACAGAGCATACGACCACACCTGGAATACGGGTCAATTGCGTGGTGTTCGGCATCAAAAACCACACTACAAGAGCTGGACAAAGTGCAAAATCAAGCACTTAGAGTCACCACAGGAGGGATGAGATCAACCCCTATAGTGGAAATGGAGACGATGGGGAGGACACAAGCACTGAGTGAGCGCAGAGATACGAAAACACTAATACAAGCAGAAAAGTTCCTCAGCTTGCCAGGCCACCCTATGAAGAACAGATTTGAAAACCTAGCTATGGGGCGGTTGAAAAGAAGTAGTTTTATCCACCAGGCCAAACGACTCTGCAGAGAAACCACCGATCTGCCCACAGTTGGTATCCCCCTAACAACTATTCCAGAGCAAACTCCATGGAAAGATGAGCATAGACTATCATTACATATCCATACACAAGGGGGAGGAGCTCGAGACTGCACTGGAAACCATCGACCTGGTTTGTATCAACAGTGGCTGTGTCACCAGGACAGCAAGCCGTCCAGGCGATGAGGACAGTGCTATTGATCTGGCGCTTGTTTCACCTTTACTCACTACAGTGTGTAGATGGGGTGTCCTAGGAGACCATGGCAGCGACCACCACCCTTGCAGCATATTGGTGGAGAAAGGCAGAACCAGGCAGCACAAGCTAAAGGTAAAGACGTTCCAGTATGACAGTACAGGGCAAGATGTGGTGAGTAAAATAAGACGTGACAAGCGCAGAACGTTTCAGGGCAGGAAAAAAAGCTGGGAGCAGCCACCGTGGTGGAGTTTCGAGGTGGAGAAGGCTTGGGTGGATAAGCGTAGTGCTGTAAGGAGATGGCAAAATGCCAAGAAGAACAGAGCTGGTCATCCTAGTCCCTGCTTGCACTTAGAAAGAGAGATGCACACAAAAGTAAGCTATTTCAAAAAACTGGTCACGGTGGTTAAAAGCGAAAAATGGGCAGAGGTGTGTCAAAGAGTAAGCACAGACAAGTCACTGAAATTGTTCTGGCGACTACATAAAAGCATGAGTGGTGTAGTCAAGAATAAGAGCATTTCTGACTTCCAAGGTGCTGACCTCATCTGGCAGAGGACTGACGAGGACAAGGGCAAAGCCCTCTTTGAACGCTACCTTGAGCAGAGCAACCAGACAGACATGGGAGGACGAAATCTGGCCAAGGAGGTCACCTCAGACAGATGCAAGGCCCAGAACACTTCGGATGAAGACACAGTGACAGTGAAAGAAATCAAGGCTGTGCTTCGACGATCAAAAAACAGTGCTCCAGGTCCTGATGGCATAAGATACGACGACATAAATAGGTGTACCGACAATGAGCTAGAGAAACTAGCAGACATGTACAACAACAGTATAGGGAGTGCTAGCATCAAGGAGGAATGGTTACACAGCTATCTGATTCCCTTGCCGAAGCCTGACAAAGACCACACAAAAATTCAGGAATATCGAATTATAACCATGCAGAATACAATAGGCAAGCTGCTGGAGAAGGTAATTGCCAGGAAAATATCAAGCCAACTAGAGAGGCAAGGTGTTTTCCCACCTACCCTGGGTGGGTACCGTCCAAAAAGAGAAACCTGGACCAATGCAGCAGTCTTTGCCCATGATGTCTATGAAGGTTTCCACTCAGGCACTGAAACCGTTGCTGCAGCGATTGATCTTGAGGACGCATACAACAGAGTGCCACTGGATTTTTTAATGTTTCAGCTTCTTGAACTAAACGTAAGTCCATTCCTCCTTAGTTGGATCGCTGCAGCCCTCTTCCAACGGAAAGTAGTTTTTAGATGCGGCAGTTGGACTTCGGAACCAACAACAATATATCCTGGCCTACCACAAGGATCACCATTATCTCCGGTACTGTTCAACGCCTACACAGTGAGAATCACCAGTGAGCAGATCACTGGACCTGGCAGGACATTGTCATATGCCGATGATGTTTTAGTGTATCGTCAGGGTAAGGATAGAGAGGAGGTTGCTGGGGAACTACAAACCGAACTCAACCGCATAAGTACTTTGTGTGGTGAAGCTGGGGCAATGGTCAACCCAACAAAGGCAACAGTGACTTGGTTCTCGTTGAATAATCATATTGTCAACAATCCAACACCAACTGTAATGCTGTGTTCAGAGACGGTGGAAAGAACGCAGGCAATGAATTACCTGGGGATATACTTTTGATCGAAGCCTTGCTTATAATGTGCACATAGACCAGGTGATAACAAAGGCCAAGCGGGGTTTGGCAGCGATGCGGGTGATGGCGGCAGCAAACTGTGAGCAGCGCCATCTATGTCTTCTGTACGAGGGGCTGGTCATGTCTGTTTTGGAGTATGCAATGGCAATCCTGACTCTCAGCCATAAGCAGATAGAAAGGATGGAAAGGATACAGAATGAAGCTATGCGCATTATTCTTGGATGTACAAGAGATACAGCATGCAGGGCGATGCGCTACCTTCTTGATTTTCCAACCATTGAAGAGAGAATACAAGTTTGCAGGGCACGCGCCTACCTCAGAATTAACGCAAACACACAACATCCACTGCATAGTGAAATTAGGAAGGTGAAGGGCAGCAGGTTAAAAAGAGGACGGTCGTGGATGGGTCAAGCCGAAGACATTCTTCAACAGGTGTGTTCACTTGAGGACTTAGAACCTGGCGAGGAGTGGGTGCAAGTGCCAACAGACTTCTGCACATCCTTTTCAGTTTGCATCCAACTAGATAGAAAATGCAGACAAGAAAATCCGGCTGCTGTTGAGGCTGAAGTACAAGCGTTGATTTTCGAGAATTCGCTAGACGGTGACGCGGTCATCTACACAGATGGGTCGGTCGTCCGACATGTGAGAAGCTCATGGGCCTTTACAGCTCGGGCCGGAGGGAGAATTGTGAAGGAGGACTCTGGTGCTTTCACTGAAACCACAAGTAGCCTGACCATGGAAGTCATGGCAGTAAGTAAAGCAATAACATGGCTCGAGACACAGACAATCACTAGGGCTTGTTTCCTTAGCGACTCAATGAACATGATCAAGAGGATAGAGGAGGGGTCGATCCGAAGAGAATGGTTGCTGCCTCTGAAGCGGTCTCGGCTGGCAAAGATTAGTTTCATCTTCGTGCCAGGGCATGCGGGAGTACAAGGAAATGAGCGGGCTGACAAGCTCGCAGGTGAGGCTACTGTGGAGGGCGGACGCGCCATGGACCAGGCTGACATTCTGAATGCTCTACGTGATGTGAGACTTTTGCGAGAACCAAGTGATGACTGTGAATCTACAACAATGGTCAGACTGCTAGAGCAGCAAATTAAAAGAGGGGTGGCCAAACAAGAACACTACGCAGGAAGCCAAAGAAGATTGATAAACCAACACAGAACTGGTGTCGTTAGCCGCTACACGCTGCGGGATTTGCTGAAGAGGGGATCCGAGCACTTATGGACTGAATGGTTCGATGTGCAACGAGGATGATCTGTCGACTAACTAACTAATTAACAAAAGTAAGAGGAATATTTGACAAGGAAGAACAGAACAGTGTGCAGCGCAGAACAGCCACTCTCAGCTTCCTTGATGAAGAATACCCACAGGATCTCTGGATCCGAGTCTACACAAATGGGTCAGCACAAAATGCTGTTCGAAATGGAGGAGCGGGAGTGTACATAGAATACCCAAATAATACCAGGGACACAGCTAGAGTACCGACAGGAAAGTACTGCCATAACTACGATGCTGAAATTGAGGCAATCAAGATAGCAACAGAGAAATTACTAAATACCAGCAATGGTACACAACCTGTGGTGCTATTGACAGATGCAAAATCTGTCAGGCGCTCCTGTCTGGGAAATTGCCAGTACTAAGGACATTAGTTTCTGAACTTAGCAGTCAGCATAAGGTCACCATACAGTGGATATCATCCCACTGTGGAGTACCCGGAAACGACAGAGCTGATCAATTGGCTAAGGAAGGAGCCAAAGAAGAACAGCCTGATGTGCCCGTTACATACCACCAAAAGAAAAGAATGATCAAATCAGTCAGAAGGCCACCAAAACCTGCTCAAGATGACTACCACGTTATGGATAGACCAGAACAAGTCATTATTCTGCGCCTCAGAACAGGGCACAATAGATTACGCAACCACATGTATACAAAATTCTGTACTTCAATTTTAATTCACCTCAAACAACCGCAACGACAACTGTCGTCGACAGTGAGGGCCCTACGGGCCCAAAACCTTAAAAACATCCATCGATCGGTCTAGCAGTCCACCGAACACTAAACCGGAAAATGATTGCCGGAACGATGCAAATGAGGCTCAAAGGGATTCTTCTTTGTTGCGGTGAATTAAAATTTAAGTACCCAAAATTCAAGATTGGTGAAACAGCCATGTGCACATGTGGATTGGCGTCGCAGACAGCAGAGCAGATACTCCAAGACTGCCCAAAATATAACATATCTAGGCAAACCTTCTGGCCTAGAGAGACGAGAGTGGAAGATAAACTCTATGGACCGCTGTGTGAACTGAAAAAGACAGTTCAATTCATACAAGAAACAGCATTGCAGTTATAGACATATTTCAAGCGAACGAAAGAAGAAGAAGAAGAATTGTCAAAAATGTTGTTTTGACCTTGACCTCTTTCATAACCTCACAAATCTTGAGGTGAGTACAATTCAGGTAACCAAGAGAAGTTAATGACCAGATGGACACAGTCAATAGGTTGATTGATGTCCAGTTAGCGAATATCTTTTATAAAAGTAACACAAAACATGTTGCGTTTCTTTTTCCTTTATAAAAAAAAAAAAAGCAGTATATATTCTCTGCTATATGATACTTTCAATATACTTGCAAACTTCGTGAACAACTGAGAAAGTATCCTAGACTGGTGATCGTTAGAGAATCAAACCATTACCACCCACGCTTTTCGCCATGGCACATGCTGATGCTGATATGGCAGTGCATCTGGGAATGTGAACGAACACATTAAGAAGAACTTGGGAGAAATGGAGATCTGGTTTCTGAGACAAATTTTGCGAATAGCTTGGACTGCCATATTGACTAGCAACACTTGCCTGAAAAATGCTAATGAAAGCAGACAATTATTTACAACTATACGAGAGAGGTCTCTCTGGCTGTGGGGTTACAACACTTTCTCTCTGTAATCCCGTTTATCACGCAGAGTCTCGTAGCGGAGCGAGAACTGAGTCGGTTCGACCCCCGCTCGTGACTTTCGGGATACTGAGCCGGCCGCTCAGAAAGCAATGGCAAACTACTGAGCGTAATCTTGCCAAGAGATCAACATACAGCTGAAAGATGCTGGTGTTGACAGCTAAGTCCTGTAAAGGATATGCTTAAAAAAAAAAAAATACGAGAGAGACGAACAATGTTCACGGAGAAGAGAGGCATTGGCAGATATCGTGGCCACTGGAACGATCCGCGTCAGACGAGGCAGATGCAGACCGAGGAAGGGGCTAGAATGTTGGACGGCCTGAGAGTGGTATCGGCGGTATAGAATTACCAGCTGTGATGCAGAACACCAAGACCCAGACCCGCGGAGATACACACAAGCCTATGCCATTTGACAGGGCACATAATGATGATTTCAGTGGAAGTGAAACATACCTTATTCACTCCCTAATAGTAGTGAATGCTTCGGCTTCTGGAACAAGGGATGCATATAGGAGGATCTGTGTGAACTGGGCGCATGCTCACAATTACCTGGCAGCTGGGAATCATAAAGGGTAGGCCATATCCACCACTGTTCTTGCAATAAAATCTATAATTATATAACACAATAGCAACGGGATAATTTTATAGTATGAGTGAGTTCTTGTAAATACGCTTTGGGAATGAAGCCGATGATACAGAAATCGTGCAATGGGCTGAGAAATCCCCAGTCTGGAGGAACAGAGCATTGATGGCTATCTTCACAATGTGAGAAAAGAAAGTCTTGGAATTCAGTCAACGAATAAATCAACCCATCAATCAAGCTAACAATCAAAACTTTGGTAATCCAGCAGACACAGAGTATAATCCAGTACAGATCCATTAATTATAATGCAGTCAACGTGAATTAAATGACATGAAAGAAGTAGGGGAGATAATTGGAGATTAGAGGACACATAAGACAACATGATTGAAAACGCTGAAGAAATAAATGCACCTCATCGCATGGTGAACTAGACAACCCACAATTTTATGATGCCGCCCCCTTACCACTCCTCAAAGAATAGTACCTTGATGGAAACATTGGTGTCACGTGTGCCTGTTTATTTGGTAGTCTCATGACATGACCTGTTAGTGTGCCATTGTTATGGCAATGGTTAACTGATTCAGTGCCATGGGATAATTAATCGTCTTAGGCGAATTCCCGTACCTGCCATGGGCTTTTATGCAGTAGCTTTCCACATGCAGTTCCCTTTAAGTTGATATAAATACAGCATATCTGCTACCATATTATCAGTTGTTTAGCCAAACTGCGACACAACCCCTGCTTCCAGTTTTCAGCTATCCATTTTTGTTAGGTCCAAACCTACCTTTTGTTTGGCGCTGAATCAGTTAAAAGTCCTGAGGTAGTCACTTTCACCGCATCTACATGAAGCATGTTATTATTGACGCTACATGTCCATGTTTACTAGCAGCGGACAGCGCCAGGCACGGGCCACACAAGAATGCCAGTCTATATCCTAGCGGCGCGGGGACTAGAGAGTCAACACAAGATTTAAGCCCGGGAGATCTCAGCTGCCCCGTGGCTGCTTAAACATGCCCCAGTGAGTGTCAACTCTGAAATTTCACCAGGGAAGAGGTAAACAACAAAAGCTGGGGGAAGGAACGCAGAATTGTTTCAATCGAACACCGTGACCTTGATCCAAATGTAAAGGCTGGGAAGGATACCTGTATTCATTCATCTTTATACATGCTTATGAAACAGTATGTGTGATTTATAATTGCTGTTGAAATATGCCAACAGCTCCTAATAAATATAATAAATAATTGTTCAGTAAAGGAGTGCCCTTTTCTTAACAATGATCAATGAAAACTGGTTTGTAATCATAAAGTGGCTAAACTGTTTTCCCCTGAAACATGCCTAATGAGTTTCATATATATTGTCATAATTCTTAATGACATTTTAAGGGAATTCAATCTTAGTTTGTTCCACTGTGTATTGAAATGTTATTTAGAACCTATTTTGGTGTATGAAAGTGTATTATGAAAAGTGAATAAACAAATTAGGAAGAACTTGGAAGCAACGGAGATGTGGTTTCTGAGACGAATGTTGCAAATGATTTGAACTGCCAGAGTAACGATCAACGATTGCGTGTAAGAGGCTAATAAAAGTAGAACATGATATATTATTATAGGTAGGCACAAGAATCATGCTTTGGTCACGCGGTGCATAGATCAGCGGGAAAAGAGGCAGCGGTAGACTGAGAAAAATGATGTTAGATTTTATGAGGCAGTGGTATAGAGGAATATCATCAGCATGGCTGATCCAGAACAACAGGAACCGGCATCTGCGGTGAGACATGAAAGCCTACGCTAAATGGCAGGGCCCATGATGATGTTCACGACAATTACGTTCCACGGTGCATTACTATTTTAATTACCACGTGTTTGTTTGAAACCTATGAAGAGATAGTGTTTTGATTATAAATTGCTTGTTATTGCTACTTTTTGGCAACAGGAGATACCTTTTTATCAAATTACTATCAAACCTTTATCTTTAATATTGTGTCATTTCTGTGTCTTCTTACAATTTAATTATTATTTTATACAAAGTATACAATCAATCATGTGCCATGCCGGAAAGCGTGGGCGGTCATGACTCGCCATTTCACTCGATCACCAGCGTCGTGGATCAGCTCAGTGTTCCTGTCTCGTCTATGCCATGTGGCTAAGCCATCCAGGTATTTTCCTCTCGGTCTTCCTCTTGGTCTGTTCCCTTCGATCTTGCCAGTTGTCACTAAGTTCTCCAATCCATTTCTTCTCATAACATGTCCAAAAAATTTTGACTGTCTACGTCTAATTTCTCTAATCAATTTACGATTTTCATTTGTCTCCTGTAGTACTTGGTCATTGGTTTTTCTGTTTGTCCATGGTATTTTTTGCAGTTTCCTCAGAAACCACATTTCTGCAGCCATCAGATGTTTTTCAGCTTGACTGCACATTGTCCAAGTTTCACATCCATATAAAAGAACAGGCTTTATGTATCCCCTCAACACTCTCTTTCTCGTTTCAATTGACATCTTTTTATTGTTCAGAATGTTTTTCATCTTGCTAAAGGCTACTTTCGCCATGGCTATTCTTGTTCTAATCTCTTCAAGGCATCTCCCATAAGATGTTATGACTGTTCCGAGATAATTGTACCGATTCACTTGTTGAAGAATATTCCAATTTACTTGTATATTACATTTTGGTACTTCGTTCTTCCTACTGACGACCATAACCTGTGTCTTCTTACAATTGAATTCCAACCCCAGCTGCTCACTGTGAACAACAACCGCGTCTACTAATTGTTGCAGATCCTGTGCATTGTCTGCAATCAATACTGTATCATCTGCATATCTAATGTTATTGATGTTTCGTCATCAAATGCTGATTCCATTTATATCTTCTACATTTCTGAAAATATTTTCACTGTATTGGGAAAAATGATCTGGAGACATTACACATCCCTGCCCAACACCTCTCTTAATAGGTTGATATTGTCCCACTTCATTATCAATTCTTATGGCAGCTTGTTGTTTCCAATATATGTTTTTTTATAAGTCTAATGTCTTTCCCATCAATTTGTAGATCTGCAAGCATATCTACCATGTTGACATGTCTAACTCTATGAAAAGACTTTGTGTAGTCAATAAAGCAAAGGTGTATATCCTTCTATAGCACGTTCAATAACTGTTCGCAGCATATACACAGCATTTACTGTGCCCTTTCCTTCTACAAACCCACATTGTTCTTCCCCTATTTCAGGTTGTATTTTCTTCCTCACTCTTTGCATGATAATTCGTAGCAAAATCTTTGTGATGTGACTCATTATACTAATTGTTCTATGTTTATCACATTCCAAGGCTCCTGATTTCTTTGGGATTGCAATAAATACGGAGTTACATAATTCAGAAGGTATATCTCCTGTATCATATAATGTGTTCAGCAGTCTGGTGACTTGATCTAGTCCAAATTCTTCTAAAGCTTTAATCATTTCTGTTGTGATATTATCTGCACCGTGGGCCTTGCCAGCTTTCATATGCTTAAGAACATTTCCAACATCCATCTTCAAAATTGGCGGTCCTTCATTATTAAATCCAATATCACACTGTTGCTCTCTGTTATCATTATAAAGATTTTTCACATAATCTGTCCATACATGTAGAATCTAATCTTTCTCTATTATGATTTTTCCATCTTTAGTTTTTAGACAGCCTGTTGATGTACTTGTTCTTTTATTAGTAAGTTCCTGAATTCTTTTGTGCACTAATTTGGTATTTTGACTTTTGTGTTGTTTTTCAATGTCTAAGCACTTTCACTCAAGCCATGCTTCTTTTGCCTCCTTACATAATATTCTGACTTGTGAATTTCTTCATATTTGGCAGAATTATTTTTGTTGAGTCTTCTTGTTTCCATTAGTTGTAAAAAATTTTCTGTCATCCATTTCTTACGACCCACCTTCTTTAATTTTGGAAAAGTTGTTTCTGCAGCCAAACTGATTGAATTCTTCAACATTTCGCATTGATCTTCCACATCCTGGAATAATACCTCTATATCAGACAATATATCAAATCTGTTCTGTACTTCTATGTTGAATTTGCTTTGTATTTCTTTGTCATTACTCAATGTACACAAATCATATTGAGTGTTTCCTGTTATATACTTGACTGTCTTCAACTTTATCCTCAGTGTTCCTGTAAGTAGTCTGTGGTCACTATAACAATAAGCACTGGGAACTGTTTTTGCTATTGTTAGTGCGTTTCTAAATCTTCTGCTAATCAGAATGTAGTCAATCTGGTTTCTGATCCTGCTATCAGGACTCCTCCATGTCCATAATCTTCTAGGGTGTTGCTTAAACCAAGTGTTTCCTACAATCATTTCCTGTTCTTTTTCCCACTCTACGAGTCTGTATCCTCTTTCATTTCTCTCTCCTAAACCATAGTTTCCTACTATGTATCTATCACCTTGATTTCCTACTTTTGCATGGAAGTCCCCTTTTATGATGTTTATTTCTGAATTTTTACATTTCTTTCAGGCAGACTCTATGTCATTATAAAATTCCTGTACACTATCTTCACTGGATTCTCCTGTTGGGGCATATACTTGAATAACATTTATGCTGAAAGGTCTGCCACTCAATTTAACTAGTAGAACTCTGTCCGACACGGCCCAATATCCTTGAACAGATTTTGATGTTTTCCGGTCCAAAATAATTGCCATTCCCCTTTGTCGATCTTCACCTCCAGAATAAATAATCTTAAAATCTTCACCTATCTTGATGCCTGCTTCTGTCCATCTCGTTTCGCACATCCCTAAAATATTATTTTTTTTTTCTCTTTCTATTTCTTGTTTTATGTTATCTAATTTTTCGTCGTCGTTTAACGTCCTAACGTTCCATGTTGCTAATTTTAATGTCTCTGTCCTTGTCTTGCGATGATCAGTCTTAAGGCGAATCATAATGTACTAGGCATTTATAAAGCGGTAGTTTGCTGGTGCTTTCCTCTATGGCAGTATACAGCTTCATTGTAAATTTAGCGTTAATTCAATGTGCTAGGGTACTTTAAACTCCGTGGGTCAGAAATATTTCTAGATATTATTTTAAAACATATACTTTAGCCCTTTAGTAAAACCCTCTATTCAGTATATTGTTCTTAGCTTTACTGTATATTTCGCGTTCATTCAGCGTGAGAGAGTACAGTATACTCTGTGGGTCATAAATATTTCAACGTATTAATGTAAAGCATATCAATATTTACAACAATTCTCTCCTATATACCTCCGGCCTCTGCCGACCTTTCAGACAGAGGTTCAGAAAGTGGCTAGCTCAATCAGATGGGCAGACGGTAGTAAATTTGTTGTTGACAGCTCTGATTAACGTATTTGCGTCTGTCTGTGTGTTCTGCGTATTTACAAATTGACTCTTGGCGCTGAAGTCTCTGTTGCAAACAAGAGCCTAAAGGACTGGCTAATACTGCCAAATTTGGCGAGCTTGTCACACGAGGTCAAACATTCCATGGTGCAAATCCTTTACTGACATTCCCATGTGTGTACTTGTTTATTTTCTGTTTGATGGCCTAGCGTGGTTAGACAGGATATTACAATGGTAATTACAACAGTTTTCACATTTGTTCTGCGGCTGTCCGTTAGAATATCTTGCACTACATGTTACATTTTAAAAGTTTCACTTACATGACATGCTCTCTCAATGAGTACCAGCCTGGTATAACGTTCACAAGATATTATATCTGTTTAATTAATATTCAAGTTCTTTAACAAAGGTAAGGTTTGTTATTGCGGGTTATTTCTATACTCGTTTAGCAACATATCGTTCTCAAGCTAAAATTGACTCAAAAGACTTTGAAATTAACAGCCAATTTGTTACATGTTCATGTTCATGGTTTAGTGTTTTGTATTTATTCTAGATAACTATATACAATTTGACGTGCTTTATTCCACATGATCTTCTCACCGCTCTTTACGTCTCAGTAACGAAACCTGCAACTAATAATACCTTGCCACGCTATGAACAGATTTTATAAATATTTTTCAAACCGCATATCCTTTACAGGACATTGCAGTTAACACCAGCATTTTTCAGCTGCTATTGACGTCTTGGCAAGTTTTACGTTCAGTAGTTTGCCATTGCTTTCTGAACGCCGGGCTCGCATACTTCCGTAAGTAACTAATGCGACACGATCCGCTGCCGAATCTCGGGCAGCTATATTTCGTACGAGCGTATACGGTATTACGAACATTGTCCTAAACCCCTACGCCAGGGAGTCCGGCTTATACATTTTAGTTTAACAAATATATCCAACAATTTAAGATTTCTTGCAATTTCCATCCGTCGTTTTCTGAATAAAACAATAGTTTTAAAGTGCCAGCCTGTTTCAGCCGGATCCCACAGCATTAGTTATAAATGAGAAATTTACGATGTGTCCTCTTTAGTTTCTAGTTTCTAGTCCTTTAAATTCTCTGTCAGCTTTAAAGATAGTTAATTTTATAGAATATTACCACGTTGTTTGCCTGCAAACCCGGTGATCACGTGTTAGAATCTCCTTCAGACGGATATTTTTAAAAAATACACTATACCTGGATTCTCTGGTCAGTCCATTCTAAAATAAAATGTTTTGCGTATCCTTTTACAGGACTTAGCTGTCAACAGCAGCATCTTTCAGCTGTCTGTTGATCTCTTGGCAAGATTACGCTCAGTAGTTTGCCATTGCTTTCTGAGCGGCCGGCTCAGTATCCGCAAGTCACGAGCGGGGGTCGAACCACCTCAGTTCTCGCTCCGCTGCGAGACTCTGCGTGATAAACGGGATTACAGAGAGAAAGTGTTGTAACCCCACAGCCAGAGAGACCGGCATTCTAAAATAGGCTGCCAGAAAATAGGATGGGAATTACAGGTGACTGAGATTATACTGACTACATGCCCCACCGGGTGCCGACTGGTGTATATGCACTGTTTAGTTTAGTTTAGTTCAGTCAGCAGATCAACATCACGCCACATGGGTGTCACCCATAAGTGCTCCGCTCCACTCCTAACTCAAACCTGAGTCCGGAGAGTCTCAGCTCAGTGCACGAACTCCGTAGCACCGAAGAGGATCCTTAAATACTTTGGGTAGATTTTTAACTCGAAATCTTGCCCGGGCAGCGCAGTTAGTCTACTCTGTTTCGATTTTCAACCGCCAAGGGATTTTTTTAGAGGCGCAACAATACACACTGGCGTCCGATCAATCTCAATATCCATAGACCAGGGGAAATTTTGTTACTAGAAGTCCACGTGAACAAATTCCGGCCTTCACCAGGGCTTGAACCCGGGACCTTTAGCACTCGAGGCGGACACCATACCTCGAGAACACTCAGCCCCCCCCCCCCCCCCGTACACGCATTGAAGACTCATTACGCGCCAAAGTGTGGACAATGGCCTTTTACGTATTTAATGTTTATTTGCATGGTAGTCACAAGACAGTCGTGATTAAACTGTTCTTTAGCATGGTAGCCGCAAGACAGTCGTGGTAATATTGTTCATTAGTATGGTAACAGCAAGACAGTCGTGGTTAAATTGTTCATAGCATGGTAACAGAAAGACATTTGTGGTTAAACTGTTCATAAGCATGGCAGCCGCAAGACAGTCGTGGTTAAACTGTTCATTAGCATGGCAGCCGCAAGACAGTCGTGGTTAAGCTGTTCTTTAGGATGGTATCCGCAAGACAGTCGTGATTAAACTGTTTATTAGTATGGTATCCGCAAGACAGTCGTGGTTAAACTGTTCATTAGCATGGTAGCCTCAAGACAGTCGTGGTTACACTGTTCATTAGCATGGTAGCCGCAAGACAGTCGTGGTTAAACTGTTTATTAGCATGGTAGCCGCAAGAGATTTGTGGTAAAATTATCATTAGCATGGTAGCCGCAAGGCAGTCGTGGTTAAGCTGTTCATTAGCATGGTATCCGCAAGGCAGTCGTAGTTAAGCTGTTCATTAGTATGGTAGCCGCAAGACAGTCGTGGTTAAACTGTTCATTAGCATTGTAGCCGCAAGACCGTCATGGTTAAACTGTTCATTAGCATGGTATCCGCAAGACAGTCGTGGTTAAACTGTTCATTAGTATGGTAGCCGCAAGACAGTCGTGGTTAAATTGTTCATTAGCATGGTAGCCGCAAGACAGTCGTAGTTAAACTGTTCATTAGCATAGTAGCCGCAAGACAGTCGTTGTTAAGCTGTTCATTAGCATGGTATCCGCAAGACAGTCGTGGTTAAACTGTTCATTAGTATGGTATCCGAAAGACAGTCGTGGTTAAACTGTTCATTAGTATGGTAGCCGCAAGACAGTCGTGGTTAAACTGTTCATTAGCATGGTATCCGCAAGACAGTCGTGGTTAAACTGTTCATTAGCATGGTATCCGAAAGACAGTCGTGGTTAAGCTGTTCATTAGTATGGTATCCGCAAGACTATTGTGGTTAAATTGTTCATTAACGTGTATCCGCAAGACAGTCGTGGTGAAAATGTTCATTAGTATGGTATCCGCAAGACTATCGTGGTTAAATTGTTCATTAGTATGGTATCCGCAAGACTATCGTGGTTAAATTGTTCATTAACGTGGTATCCGCAAGACAGTCGTGGTTAAACTGTTCATTAGCATGCTAGCCGCAAGACAGTCGTGGTTAAATTGTTCATTAGGATGGTATCCGCAAGACTATCGTGGTTAAATTGTTCATTAACGTGGTATCCGCAAGACAGTCGTGGTTAAATTGTTCATTAGTATGGTATCTGCAAGACAGTCGTGGTTAAATTGTTCATTAGTATGGTATCCGCAGGACAGTCGTGGTTAAACTGTTCATTAACGTGGTATCCGCAAGACAGTCGTGGTTAAATTGTTCATTAGTATGCTAGCCTCAAGACAGTCGTGGTTAAATTGTTCATTAGAATGGTAGCCTCAAGACAGTCGTGGTTAAATTATTCATTTGCATGGTAGCCTCAAGACAGTCGTGGTTAAACTGTTCATTAGCATGGTAGCCTCAAGACAGTCGTGGTTAAACTGTTCATTAGCATGCTAGCCGCAAGACAGTCGTGGTTAAATTGTTCATTAGGATGGTATCCGCAAGACTATCGTGGTTAAATTGTTCATTAACGTGGTATCCGCAAGACAGTCGTGGATAAATTGTTCATTAGTATGGTATCCGCAAGACAGTCGTGGTTAAATTGTTCATTAGTATGGTATCCGCAGGACAGTCGTGGTTAAACTGTTCATTAACGTAGTATCCGCAAGACAGTCGTGGTTAAATTGTTCATTAGTATGCTAGCCTCAAGACAGTCGTGGTTAAATTGTTCATTAGAATGGTAGCCTCAAGACAGTCGTGGTTAAATTATTCATTTGCATGGTAGCCTCAAGACAGTCGTGGTTAAACTGTTCATTAGCATGGTAGCCTCAAGACAGTCGTGGTTAAACTGTTCATTAGCGTGGTTGCCTCAAGACAGTCGTGGTTAAACTGTTCATTAGCATGGTAGCCTCAAGACAGTCGTGGTTAAACTGTTCATTAGCATGGTATCCGCAAGACAGTCGTGGTTAAATTATTCATTATCATGGTAGCCGCAAGACAGTCGTGGTTAAATTGTTCATTAGTATGGTATCCGCAAGACAGTCGTGGTTAAATTGTTCATTAGCATGGTATCCGCAAGACAGTCATGGTTAAATTGTTCATTAGTATGGTATCCGCAAGACAGTCATGGTTAAATTGTTCATTAGTATGGTATCCGCAAGACAGTCGTGGTTAAATTGTTCATTAGTATGGTATCCGCAAGACAGTCATGGTTAAATTGTTCATTAGTATGGTATCCGCAAGACAGTCGTGGTTAAATTGTTCATTAGTATGGTATCCGCAGGACAGTCGTGGTTAAACTGTTCATTAACGTGGTATCCGCAAGACAGTCGTGGTTAAATTGTTCATTAGTATGCTAGCCTCAAGACAGTCGTGGTTAAATTGTTCATTAGAATGGTAGCCTCAAGACAGTCGTGGTTAAATTATTCATTAGCATGGTAGCCTCAAGACAGTCGTGGTTAAACTGTTCATTAGCATGGTAGCCTCAAGACAGTCGTGGTTAAACTGTTCATTAGCGTGGTTGCCTCAAGACAGTCGTGGTTAAACTGTTCATTAGCATGGTAGCCTCAAGACAGTCGTGGTTAAACTGTTCATTAGCATGGTATCCGCAAGACAGTCGTGGTTAAATTATTCATTATCATGGTAGCCGCAAGACAGTCGTGGTTAAATTGTTCATTAGTATGGTATCCGCAAGACAGTCGTTGTTAAATTGTTCATTAGCATGGTATCCGCAAGACAGTCATGGTTAAATTGTTCATTAGTATAGTATCCGCAAGACAGTCATGGTTAAATTGTTCATTAGTATGGTATCCGCAAGACAGTCGTGGTTAAACTGTTCATTAACGTGGTATCCGCAAGACAGTCATGGTTAAATTGTTCATTAGCATGGTATCCGCAAGACAGTCATGGTTAAACTGTTCATTAGCATGGTAGCCGCAAGACAGTCGTGGTTAAACTGTTCATTAGCATGGTAGCCGCAAGACATTCTATGTTAAACTTGCTTTCTAAATTTAAAAAAAAAGTGAATTGTGTGTTAAGAATATGTAAATGTTTGCAATTCAGAAAACTGTCATGCTTTAGTAATATGCAGCAGCTATAGGCACTGTTTAGCGTTAAGAAGGATATAGAAACATTTAATTACTTTTCTTTATGTTTTGAACATCGAGCACAACAAATTTACTCTATTGTCTTTCGGCTTATGCCCTCCTATTATAAAATATAACAACGGCTTTTAATAAGGGAGCAGATAGTAAAACCTGTCACACACACCACATTGAATTCTTGTCCTTGACTTGGGAATGCAAATTATAAGTTCCTCAGAAGTCGGAGTGGGTTCGTCTAATCGCAGGGCAATGGTAACAGAAAAATCTACACGCACAAATCAGACCAGTACACTCCCTAGTAGTAGAAACTACCAGTAGCAGCAGCACGAGTTTTGACTACGGCCAAGTTCACAGCGAGCAAAATTTATAAAAAAGTATGTAGTTGGAAACAATTAAATCACACGAAAAGAAAAATATAAATAAAACAAATCATCATCATCATCATCATCACCACCACCATCATCATCATCATCATCATCATCATCATCATCATCATCACCATCATCATCATCATCATCATCATCATCATCATCATCATCATCATCAAGTGCCCTGCCAGCTGGCGTAGGCGTTCATGACTCTCTACAGATCTCGGTCTGTGGTTTTCTGGATAAACTCTGTTGATGATATTCCTCCATGCCACCATCTCACAATCCATCCAGCATCATTTCTATTGGTCTGCCTCTGCTTCTCTTCCCCTCGATCTTTCCAGTTGTCACGATGTACTCCAATGTCTCTCTTCTCATCACATGACCAAAGAAAGCTTTTTGTCCCTTTCTTATTGTTGTATATAGTGTTCTAGTTTCATTAGCCTCTTTCAGACAATCGTTGTTAGTTACTCTGGCAGTCCAAGGAATTCGCAACATTTGTCATGGGAACCACATCTCTGTTGCTTCTAAGTTCTTCCTAATTTGTTCATTTTCATTCCAAGATTCACTGCCATGCAGCAAAACAGGTTCTATATAGCACTTCAGCACTGTCTTTCTCATATTCAAAGATTGTGACTTATTGCATAATATACTCTTAATTTTCTTAAATGCAGCTATTGCTTGTCCTATTCTGTTCTTAATCTCTGTTGTGCACCTCCCGTCTGATGTAAAAATGTCCCTAGGTATTTAAAATTATCTACTGGATTAAGATTTCCCCCTTCTATTTCCTTTGCTCTGCTAAGGGTCACACATGAGAGGGCCCGTATGCACGTTGCGCACGGTACAAATCCCTCGGCAGATGGAAATCGAAAAGAGTAGGCGGGATATACCGAAGCAGATGTTACATTTTAAAATTAGAAAACCTACCCATATAACGGGTAACTATCGCATGTGTGCCTCTAGCCTCTAGCATACACACATTAAGATCATCGTTGATGCTCGTTCGTGAACTGCATTGGAATTCTGCTAGTTTGATCTATTGGAGGATATACAGGGCGTATTTTTAATGATTTTGCAGTGTTTGAAAATATTGCCGGTCCAAGTTTTGTTTATACCTATTATGTTGCATTTACATTACAGAGGGTGAATACAAACCTTGGACCTGTAATATTTTCAAACACTGCATAGTCATTAAAAGTACACCCTATAGTAGCAGTTTATGGAAAGTGATCTTTTCCAAACAAAACAAAAACAATGAAAATTTAAATAACATTAAGATACAGACAACAATCAGCACAATCATCTAGTGACTTGTCCTGAGCATAACTTTACCACCGTAAGATTATTTCCAATGTGCTCTATGTCATAAACCAGATGTCCTGCCCCTGTTGCTGTCACGTGTCAGTTATCTATCTGTCACATCTTGAAGCCATCTATCTCGGGTCTTTTTCTTCTCCGCTTTCCCTGTCACTGGCGTCTTTTTATGTGTTGTTTTTGTGCTTTTCTTTTGCGCTCGCTCGCTTTGAACCCAAACGTAGCCCAAACACACTATTTCCAGTAGTGCTGGACTGATTTTTGCGTGTAGATTAGCTTTCCCTATTATTTTATTAAGTGTCACACGCCATCAGGCGAATCTACTCCGACTTCAGAGGTACTTGAAATTTACGTCCGCAAGTCAAGGACGATAGGTTAACATTTTAGTCCACCTGTCCAGTGTAGGGGTTGAGCCCCTTACCTCGGCATCAGCACGCCGGATGTTTAAGAACATGCTTTCCTATCCATTCGGCCAAGCTGACCTACACCAATCTTGTTCTGTACTGAGTTCTTGTTGGATAGATCTGTTTGTTCTCTTTTTCAACCAACGAATTTTTAATACGCTTCTGTAACACTTGCCGGTCTCTCTGGCTGAGGGGTTACACCACTTTCTCCGTAATCCCGTTTATCCACGCAGGGTCTCGCAGCATTGGTATGCGAGAACTGGAAGCGGTTCGACCCGCGCTCGTGACTTGCGGGATAATGAGCCGGCCGCTCAGAAAGCAATGGCAAACTACTGAGCGTAATCTTGCCAAGAAATCAACATACAACTGAAAGATGCTGATGTTGACAGCGAT